>ML411751.1:119568-156795 GCA_005239525.1 Nicotiana knightiana | reverse complement strand
ATAGGCACCCTGGCGTTAGGGGTCTAACGCCTGGCTAACGCTAGGCACCCCCTGGCGTTTGGGGTCTAACGCGTGGCTAACGCCAGGCTTTTTCCGGATCGCTCCTTTTCGACTCTTGCACGTATTTTCCGACGTTTATGCTCTCATTTAGCTCGGCTTCCATTTCCAACTCACCTGCACATTAAATAAACTCCATTAGGCACACATGACGTGTATTTTTATCATTAAAGCACATAAAATGCAAGGTATATAATGCTTAAAATCATGAATTCTAGCCACGCGTCAACAATCCTTGAGCCAGAGTTGATATTGCCTCATGGAGGGTTTATGTTGTTGATGTTGCCTCGTAGAGGGCTTATGAATTCGAAGCTTCTGGTAACTCGATGAGGTGACTTTCATGAATAGTCCCCGAGTCGAGGTTATGCCTCGTGGAGGGCTTATACTGTTGATATTGCCTCATGGAGGCCTTACGAATTTGAAGTTTCCGGCCCTGAGGTCTTATGGCTTTGATGTTTCCTTGTGGAGGGCTTACATTGGTGCCTTATATAGGGCTTACGAGCTCAAAATTTCTGGCCCTGAGGTCTTACGGCTTCGAGTTTTTGGTAACTTTATGAGGTGACTGTCGTAGACAGTCCCCGAGTCGAGGTTATGCCTCATGGGGGGCTTATACTGTTGATATTGCCTCATGGAGGGCTTACGAATTTGAGGTTACCGACCCTTAGTGCTTATGGGCTTGATGTTGCATTGTGGAGGGCTTACATTGGTGCCTTATGGAGAGCTTACGAGCTTGATGTTTCCAGCCCTGAGGTCTTATGGCTTCGAGTTTTTGGTGACTCGATGGGGTGACTGTCGGGGACAGTTCTCGAGTGTTCGTTTAATTTTTGGCCATGTAGCCGCTTCTTGTAAAAATATCAAACTTTCTAATGCGCGAAGTTTTTTGATGATAACAAGTATACATGTTTTTACCATCGAGGGTTCGAAGTTCTATGTGGACACAGTTCATTCGATCGTTTGGTCCAGTACATCATTATCCTGTCGAGACCCTCTTTGGCATATTTTAGTGATCTCCCAGGGGAGCCCCCTAGTATTTGAGGTTGATCGGAGAGAAGCCGTGAATACTTGGTGAGTTCTCCTCAGGTAGCATATAGGTGTTGCCTCGTTAAAAACCTCGTCGGTAAAACTCATTTGGGATAAAATCCCGACATGAGGGAAAAATAGCGCAATGAATGCTTTAAAACCCAAGACCTTTGAGGTGTCTTTCATTGGCACCCTAGGTATAATAGTGCCTGAGCATTGATATGTTCCAATTGTTTGGAAGTTGCTCACCTTCCATGGTGCCGAGTTTGTAGGACCCTTTGTTGATTATTCCGAGGATGCGGTACGGTCCTTCCCAACCCGGGCCCAGCTTCCCTTCATTAGGGTTTTGAGTGCTCAATGTGATTTTTCTTAGGATTAAGTCCCCAACTCTGAAATATCGGAGGTTTGTTCTCCTGTTATAGTATCTTTCGATTCTCTATTTTTGGGTGGCCATCCGTACTAGTGAAGCCTCTCATTTCTCTTCTAATATCTCGAGGGTTGTAGTCATAGCCTCTCTATTCGAGTCATCAGTGTCATGTATGAATCTGGCACTAGGCTCTTCGAGCTCGACAGGTATCAAAGCCTCGGACCCATATACCAGAGAGAACGACGTCTCTCCTGTGCTTGATTTAGAGGTTGTCCGATATGCCCACAGTACCTCGGGTAGTATCTCCCTCCATCTCCATTTTACATTTTCTAACTTCTTTTTAAGTTTTGAATGATGGTCCTATTCGTGGACTCGGCCTGACCATCCGCACATGGGTGGTAGGGCACTGATAGGATCCTTTTGATTTTGTGATCTTCAAAAAACTTTGTTACTTTGCCTCCGACGAACTGCCTCTCGTATACTTCCACTCATTTTGAGAAATAGTCAGTCATAAATAGAATAAATCTAGCCTTACATGGTGCCGTTGGTAGGGGGCCGACGATGTCCATTCCCCATTTCATGAAATGCCATGGTGACAAGACTGAAGGTAGTTGTTCGCCGGGTTGGTGGATCATTGGCGCAAACTTTTGACATTTTTCGCATTTTTGGACGAATTCGTTGGTGTCTTTTTCCATCCTGTCTCAATAGTAACCTGCTCTGATCACATTTCGAATTTAGGAATCGGCACCGGAATGATTTCCACAGGTGCCCTCGTGGATTTCTCGGAGTACGTAGTCGGTGTCTCCCGGCCCCAAGCATACTGCCAAGGGTCCGTCGAAGGTTCTTCTTTATAGAGTTCCATTTTCGTCGAGTGAAAATCGAGTTGCCTTGGTCCGAAGGGCCCTTGATTCTTTTGGGTCTGTGAGTAGCTTCCCACTTCCCAAATAATCGATGTACTTACTTCTCCAATCCCATGTTAGGTTGGCAGAGTTGATCTCGACATGGCCTTCTTTAATCACTGATTTGGATAGCTGAACAACAACACCGGGGAGTATGTCGTCTTCCTCGACGGACGAGCCCAGATTTGCGAGTGCATCTGCCTCGTTGTTCTACTCTCGATGTATGTGTACCGGAGTCCATTCTTTGAAGCGATGCAAAGTGACTTGAAGTTTATCTGGGTATCACTACATTCTGTCTTCCCAAACCTTAAAGCTTCCATATGCATGGTTTACTATCAGAAGGGAATCACGTTTTGCTTTGATGGTTTCCGCTCCTAAGCTTTTGGCAAATTCGAGACCTGCAATCATAGCCTCGTATTCGGCTTCGTTGTTAGTCAAGTTTGCAGTTTTTATAGATTGTCTAATCAAGCCACACGTAGGTGGTTTCAGAACTACGCCGAGCCCGAATCCTTTCATGTTCGAGGCATCGTCGGTGAATAAGGTCCATACCCCGATGTTGTGCCCATTTTTAGTAAAATTTGTTTTTCTACCTCGGGAACGAGGGAGGGCATAAAGTCGGCCATGAAATACGCCAGAATTTGGGACTTGATAGCCGTTCGGGGCTGGTATTCGACATCATACCCCTCGAGCTCGATGGACCATTTGGCCAGTCGGCCCGATAATTAGGGTTTATGAAATATATTTCGAAGAGGGTACGTCTTTAAAACACATATATGGTGACATTGAAAATAATGCTTCAGCTTCCGAGACGCACTTATTAATGCAAGAGCTAATTTTTCTAAGTGTGGATACCTGGTTTCAGCATTTCCTAGGGTTCGACTCACATAGTAGACATGGAATTTCCTACCTTTCTCATCTCGAACCAACACGCCACTCGCCGCTACCTCGGACACTGCCAAATACAGATATAGCGTTTCGTCCTCCTTCGAGTTATGGAGTAAAGGCGGGTTCGAGAGATACCGCTTTAACCCTTCCAAGGCACGTTGACACTCCGGGGTCCATTCAAAGTTGTTTTTATTTTTAAGTAGGGATGAGAAGTGATGGATCCGATCTGATGATCTCGAGATGAATCGGCCTAACACCATTATCCGCCCGGTCAGCCGCTGTACGGTCTTCGTATTGTTTACCACCGTGATTTCTTTGATGGGCTTGATTTTATCGGGGTTGATTTCAATCCCCCTGTTTGATACCATGAAGACTTATAATTTGCCCGAACCTACGTCGAAGGCGCATTTCTCGGGGTTGAGCTTCATGATGTAGCTTCTAAGGATGTCAACAGTTTCTTGCAAATGGGTCAAATGGTCCTCTGCGCATAGGGACATACCTAGCATGTCATCCATGTAAACTTCCATGGATTTGCTTATCTGATGTTCGAACATTTTATTAACTAAGAGTTGGTATGTGACCCTTGCATTTTTTAGTCCGAAGGGCATTACATTGTAGCAGTACGTGCCATACTTCATGATGAATGAAGTTTTATCACTATCCTCGGGGTTCATTTGAATTTGATTATACCCGGAGTAGGCGTCGATAAAGGTGAAGATCTCGTGGCCATCCGTGGCATCAATCAAGAGATCGATGTTGGGCAACGGGAATGAATCTCTAGGACATGCTTTATTTAAGTCTTTATAGTCTAAGAACATACTTAACGTGTTCCCCTTTTTGGGAACCACTACTACATTGGCCAACCATTCGGGATATTTTACTTCCCTGATGGACCCTATTTTGAGGAGTTTCGTTACCTCATCTTTGAAGAACACATACTTTATCTCGGACTGAGGTCTCATTTTTTTCTTCACCGGTTTGAACCTAGGGTCGATGCTTAGCCGGTAAGTGGTTATTTCTGGTGGGATCCCTTTCATGTCTAAGTGGGACAAAGAAAAGCACTCGACATTTTTAACAAGAAATTGAATGAGTTTTTTCCTGAGTTTGGGGTTTATCCCGTTCCCAGGTATAATTTTTCACTGGGAATTTTAACATTTGGTGGAGATTTGACGGTACCGCCCTCATGTTGTGTATCCATGGCCTTACCATTAGGGCGTTGTATCTCGTGTTACCCTTGATGACATGAAACTTGGTATCCCGAATCGTACCTGACACACTGACTTGGAGGGTGATTTCCCCCTTTGTCATTTCGCTCGTCTTGTTAAATCCGCTGAGGGATCAAGAGTCGGGAACAATTCGGCCGAGCGGATCGAGCTGCTCCACTACTTCCAACCTGATTATATTGGCCGAACTACCTGGATCGACGAGCACATGATTAATTTGAACATTATTTGAGAGGAAAGAAATTACCCGCGCATCACTATGTGGGCATATAACTTTGAGTTTGTTCGTTGGTGATAATGGGCACTTTGGCCCGTTTGAACATAGGCTCTTGCGGGACATCGGTCTCTCCAATAATCATGTGAACGACGTGCTGGGGTTCTCCCAGCCCATTCTCCCCGTTCGATCCTCTTTCTCGGAAGTGGTTCTTGACTCGATTGTCGAGAAATCCTTGAAGATGCCTTTTGTTGATCAATTGGGCCGCTTCTTTTCGAGCGGGAATTCTCCGAGCTTCGTACGATCTTCTTCGCATATGTTTCCATCTATATGGGAGCTTATATTGACACGTAGAGTGTTGTGTGAGTTTATATCAACGGGGATCTATATCGGTGCCTCTTCAGGGTTTTGTGGTGGTATGCTGGTGCCTAAAGCAACCACACCATTTTCCCTGTGATCCTTAGGACCGTTGTTTTCATGTGCATTTATTGAGTTAGACATTTATTGACCTGAGATTGGAGGTTCTTGGACAACAAAAGGTGTAAATAATAACTTGTGTTTTTAGAAAACCAGCACTAAAACAATAACTATTATGTTTAGCCCCACGGTGGACGCCAAACTGTTTACCTCAAAAATGGTAGTTACAATTATATTTGATTTTGTAGTTCTAAAAATACGTAATCTATTATAATACCGGTTGTTTAGGAAATAGATGCTAAGTGAGAGGTGAGAAAACGAAATAAAAGTGAAGGATAAAGAGATTATGCAAGCCGAGCAGTGAAGAGACAGGGTCTCGAGGTCGGTCTGAATGTATCTCGAGGTCGAGCTCAGGGGCTCGATAACGGGCAGTCGAGAGTGATTCGACAGTATCGAAGGCCTCTAGAATGGCCCCTTTATGATCAATAATTAGCAATGAATGCAGAACAATTAATGAACAATAAAATGAAAGACAATAAATCAATGAGACAATTGTAAATAATGTTTGAGTTAGCGGACAGAGAATGTTCTTAGTCTTGTGTATTGAGTATCATGTGTGTTACAAAGTGAAAAGGGTCCCCTTTATATGTGAGGGGGAATCCCAACATAGTACATGTTTAATCAATGCAAAGAGAGATGGCTGGTATATCCATTTAATGCCACGGTACGGGCTTGTACTATTTTGTGTATTTGTCAGCTTGAACCACGTACCTTCTGGAACTTCCCGCTTTCCCATAACTGTCACGCCCCAAAATCGAGGGACACGACCGACGCTTAACCGGGTGACCCCAGTCAAGCGGACCTGTATTTGTCTCACCTATCCCACGTACTAGCCCGTGATATCAATTTACATTACTCATGTAAACTAGCAATTAAGACTTAAGCATAAACTTACGATTTGATTTCTTTTCTACCTTTTCACCAAAACCAACATAAGATCCACATGCTTAAAAATTACATACAACATTTACAACATGGACCACGATTCCGAATCGTACGCTTACTACCCAAAATACACATGTACATTACCCACATTGTGTCTACGAAGCCTCTACGAATACAAAGATTTATATAATACTTGCCTGCAACAAGGCCCCGGCTATACCTTACACTACACAATAAACTCAAAATAAGGTGACATGAGCCACACGTGGCCCCGAGAGGGAGTGGGGCTCACCAGAACAGCTGACGGAAAGGAGAGGAGGCACTACTGACGGTGGGCTGAATTACCTCCTGTAGAACCACCTACATTCATATAAGAAAATGTAGCGCCCCCGGCAAAAGGGACGTTAGTACTGTGGAATAGTACTATTATGTATGAACAAAATTTATCCCAAGTACAATCAAACAATACACAGATAAGATACAGTAATAGAACGAATCAATCAATGAACGTGGAAAGAAACAACCAAAATCAACAAGTTTCACAATCTCTCCCTTTTCCCCTTTCAACATCACCATATTCAACAGTTTCATAGATTTTCATTTCAATAGTGATAGATCACATTTCATCCTTATTACCTCGGCCACCCTTATCACCACAACCCATCAACCTTATTACTTCGTGTTGCGGCGCGCAACTCGACCCCGCCTGACAATTTAATCCATCCTTATCACCATAACCCACACCTTATTACTTTGTGTTGCGGCGCATAACCCGACCTCGCCTAACAATTTAAATTCATAACAACCACCACAAACAATTACATCACAAGAATCATCATTTCAAGGAACACGAGTTCATATCAAAAATTTATTTATTTGGGCCCACGGCACGATAATTATCACCAAGCAGTAATTTGTATACAAGGCATTGCCATAATTGATCAACCTGTTCACACCATTTCACATCGATACCCCGAGCAATTATAAGCTTTTCACACAATAAGGTAGGCATGCCAAATCATTTTTCTCAATCGCATATAACACAGTGGGGTGGCCATCAACTAAGACAGTTAATTCACATTTTATCTCACAAGGAACACATACCGTGTGCTCGTCACAACAAGGGGATTCTACAAGTGTTAAAGTTAGCCATACACACCTCGAGTCAGAATTTCCTTTAATTATCTATTCTCAAATCACCAACCCGTCAAGCACGTCAATCTGTTAAAATGAATAACTCAAATGTTCCAGGCCTGAGTAGAAGATGATGGACCAAGTTAAGGGAGAAGATGACTTCTCTCTCTAGAATCCCCTCTCACTTCTCTCTATTCTAGCTTACAAATTAGTTAAAAATGAAGGGTGGTGTTTTAATGAATTGGAGGTCGGATAAGATTAGAAAAATAGGAGCCCGACACAAGAATACGGTCAGGAATGCGATCGCATTCCTGACATGCGGTCCACAGAGTCGACTACAGAATGACCCTCCAGGTGGGTAAAAATCGAAAACAATCTGACCAGGTATGCGACCACTATGCGGTCTGCATACATGTTATGTGATCGCATAGTGCGTCGCATAACCTCCCTCCCAAAAATCAAGGGCAACAATGCGAGAGCTATGCGGTCCGCAGAACCGAAATGCGGTCGCATATTAGACCGCATAATTGTCCTCAAATGGGGCAGTGATCTGCCCATGTATGCGACCATTATGCGGTCCGCATACACATTATGCGATCGCATAGTGCGTCGCATAACGCCTACTTTCTAGAAATTTTTTTTCTTTAAGTCCCGGGGTAGTTTTGACTCAAATTAGGTCCGTTTCAAAAATTTCCACAGTAAAAACAACTCGGAGACTCATTCGAGCATTATTTTAAACAAATAAATTTTACGGGTCTTTACAATAACACTCTTCGATACTTGCCCTTCCCCGAGGTGTATCGACTCCTCGGAATACTTCCTCGAGGGATGTACCTCGGGGTTAAAATTCGGACTCTGCTCCGATACAACCGAGGTCGAGGCTTGGAATGCTAAAAGAGCCTTAAAATTGGCCTTCCCCGATTTCACCGCATACAGAACCCATGTCCTACTCTGCCACTCTGCCACTCTACCACTTTGGTCAAACCCACTCCTTTAAGCAACCCTTCGACTCTTTCTTCTCACGCTTGGCCCTCCAAAAGTTTAACCACTGCCTGACACTCCCCGCATGTCCTTCCACATCCTTTGCTGCTCAGTTGTTGCCTTAGATCAACATCTATCTCTGTAGCACTTGAACCGATAGATCGCTACTAACTTCCACCCCTTTCCAAAGATCCTCCTTCTCGAGCCGTGAACATTAGAAATACCCATCAAATACTAAACCATCGCACCCCGTGATCTCTGACAGTCGCTTCTCTCATACTATCTCACAATGTCCTGCCCCAAAGGCGAATTGTAAAAGATCGTAACACCGGCGAACTTAACACATACAAATCGAGGATGCAAACACCACGTTGCAGATGAAAATTCCACCATACTTGAAAACACCAAGTCTCGATACCTATCAACCCAAATATGAACATTTATAGTCTGATTGCTTTCCTTCACCGGGAATAAAATACTGAATCTCTGAATCGTGCTCTGAGTACACCTCATTTTAAGTCATTCACTACCCCGACACATGGGCAAGCATCCTACCATCACATCAATTACTTCGCGATAACCGTTCACGAGCATCATAGCAACCCGTGCATAGCCTCCAAGCTCTCATAAGTATAGCTACTGAGCTTAAATGACAGAATATCCTTCCGCAAACCGACGACAATAGCAAAAACAACTACGCAGGGAGAAACATCCCGCAACACATCTGTAGGTCCATTATAATTACTCACTTCCTGATTTATATCAAGCGCTTCACGTCGCATAGGATTGAATGAAAGGAAATGAAGGCATAAGCCTCAAAGGAGTCAAACCGCATGACGAGGAATCAATAGCGGAAGTGCTCCTAACAATCCTGTAGCCTCTCGAAGATAAATACAGACGTGTCTGTACCCATCGACAAGACTCTAGTAGACTCGCTCATGACTCGTGAGACCTAAGGGAACCTAGTGCTCTGATACCATGTTTTCACGACCCAAAATCCACTAACGGTCGTGATGGCGCCGAACACCACTGTCAGGCAAGCCAACACCATATAACTTGTAAATTCTCGTTTTAATAATTTTGAAATCATTTCTTTTTAACACTAAACAATAAATAATAAGCTTCACTGAATAAATAACGATGTCTTTACAAAATTTATCTACTGAATAATCCCGAAATCATCCCATAACCCGGTGTCAAAAGTGCATGAGCTTTTACTAGGAAGTAAAATAAAATACAACTGTCCAAAATATAAGTTTTGACAGAGAAGAAGATACAAGTACTCGGAAAGAGACCCTGCTGGCTGCGGATCGTCTCAAGGATGCAACTCACCTAAGTCCTATAACCCACACCGTTGTGCCAACAAGGCTACAATCCCTACATGTACATATACATCAAAATGTACATCAAGTGTAGTATGAGTACAAAAATAAAATATACCCAGTAAGTATCCCGCCTAACCTCGAAGAGGTAGTGACGAGAGGTCGACTACGACACTTACTAGTGGTGAAATAAATATAATTAAATGTGACGCTAAGCATGGATGTCATGATTTAATAACAGATAACAACAGGAAGAGACAGCTTTTCTCATAATTATAAATTTCAGTTTCCGTCATTTCAGTTAACAACTTATATCTCAAGGCCTTTAAGCGGTTCAAATCGCAGAAAATATCAAGCAAATAGCATCCGCAATTAATGTCGAGGTTGTACGGTCCGATCTAACAAAATAATAAAATGTGCACTGCCGAAGGGTCGAACGGCGATTACATAGATGCATCTATTAAACCTGCCGAGGCGAATGGCCCCTCCCATGAGAGTAGTGAAAAGGATCACCCTCCTCACGGAATTTAATTGCGACGCGGTTACACATAGGTACACACATTAAAATAGTCAAATCAAGAATCCTTTAAGGAATAATTATTCAAGGAAATAGTAACTTCTCTTTTTAACAGTCAAGAAAGTGATGTTTAATCCTTGAGAAATTTATTTACCAAGTTCAATATCATTTAAGTCCTTTTTAAGTTTATCACTAAAATTACAAGTACGGCAATTAAAGCATGCTTTTGGGGTCCTAGACTACCTGTACATAAGCAAAATAGTAACTACGCACGGACTCTCGTCACCTCGTGCGTACGTATCCCCCACAAATAGAATCACATATGTACTTATTTCACCTATGGGGTTAAATCCCTCTTACAAGGTTAGAAAGGAGAATTACCTTGGTCCGAAGCCCTATAACCGGCTCTCAATTCCTTCAAACAACTCAAATCGATGTTTGACGCCCCAAAACTAGTCAAATATTGGGAAATTCCATAAGTATATACTCTAATACTCATTATAATCCTATTTACAACAATTTCCAACTCCACTTGAAAAGTCAATAAAATCACCCTCGGGCCCACGTGCACGGATTCCGAAAATTTTTAAAAATAAAATTTACCCATAACCTCATGAACTCAAAAATATAATTTATTTCTAATTCCATTCCCAAATCCGTGATCAAAATCCAAAAATACCAATTTTTAGGTTTTTCTTCAAAACCCCAAACTTTCCTTTAGATTCTCATGAATTTTGATGTTAAATCTAAGGTATAATCACAAAATATAATTGAAAATTGGTTAGAAGGACTTACCCCAATGATTTGATGCGAAAATACTCTCTCAAAATCGCCGACTCTCGGACATAGGGTTCAAAATATGATAAAATGAAGCAGAAACCCGAGTTACACAGGTGAAACAAGCTGCAGATGTCGCAATTGCGAACCCTCGCAAAAGCAAAGAAAGCCTTCGCAATTGCGAACAAGGAAGGGCTGGGAAAAGTTGCATTTGCGACAAAAAGTACGCATTTGTGAGCTGGGCATCGCAATTGCGATGGAAATGTTCGCAATTGCGACCACACTAGAACCAGAAGTTTTTTTCTGACACGGAAATGAGCATAACTTCCTCATACGATGTCCAAATTCGATGATTCCTTTTTATATGGATCTGTAATAACAATACGGATCTAATGGTTCGATAGAAACTGAATTTGGATCTCATTTTCTTAATGTGGTACCCTTTATGCCCAAAAAACAACGTTGAAACATCAAATAAGAGCGCGATACAACTCAAAACACACTCGAGTCCCCGGGACCCCGTCCAATCACACCGACCCGCTACATAACATAAAATAGTCCGTCTCGAGGCATCAAATCATACCAAATAACATCAAAACTACTAGTTTCTCATACATTCAATCCTAATGAAGTATTGAACTTCTAACTTCCACATCCGAGGCCGAAACCTATCAAATCTTCGATTGACCTCAAATTTTGCACACAAGTCAAATTTGACATTATGGACCTACTCCAATTTTAGGAATCGGAATCCGACCTCAATATCAAAAAGTCATCTTCCGGTCAAACTTCTCAAAAACCTTCAAATTTCTAACTTTAGCCAAATTACTCCAAAATGACCTACAGACCTTCGAAATTACTTCTGATCGCGCTCCCACTACTAGTATCACCATACAGAGCTATTTCCGGACTCGGAATCCCAAACAGACATGGATAACACTGGAATGCACTTCAACCCAAATTTATGAACTTTTCCAAAATGCCAACTTCCACAATAGACGCTGAAAGGCTCCCGGGTGATCCAAACCCGATCCGAACATAAGGCCAAGTCCAAAATCATCAGAAGAACCTGCTGGAACCTTCAAACTGCGATTCCAAAATCGTTTACACAAAGATCCAACCTTAGTCAATTCTTCCAACTTAAAGCTTCCGACATGAGAATTATCTTTACAAATCAACTCCAAAACTCCTGGAATTCAATTCTGACCATGCATACATTTTATAATACCTGAGGTGAAGCTGCTCATGGCCTCAAACTGCCGAACGACGGGCTAGATCTCAAAACGACCGGTCGGGTCGTTACAGGCTAGCTGGTTGGTAAGGAAAACTTTCACTGCTAGAGAATGGTGGGCTACTGACTTAACGGTCATAGACTCCTTTGTAATGAATGGAAAAGGGAAACTTACACAAATGTCCCAAATAAGTTTCAACTCACCAACCTCTAAACATTAGTCATATACTTACCAAAACTAGCCAAGGACATATAAAAATTGAAAAACCAAATAAATAAGGTTCTTTCTCTCAAAGAATCACATGCAAAAATCTTCTTCCCTATTTTTAATATTGATTAGCAACATTAGATGCAAGACCGAAAGAAAATTTCATGGATGAGGTAGCAAATAAGGTGATGAAATACAAAAAATATATATACAATATTACGAAAATCTAAGCAAAAAAGGAACTTTTTCAATGGGTATAATTGAAATTCATTGAAAACATGTAGGTAAGTCAATATACAAAATTTGAGGAATATTGGAGGTGATTCAGACTGGTTTTGTATCAAAACTCATAATTAAATCGAGTTCAAAAAATTCTTCTGCGACACATGTATCAAACATGTATCACGCATGTATGTCACACACAGGTATACATGTGATACACAATTGACACATATGTGGTACACAAATGATACATAGTGTGCGACATATATCATTTTTTTATGTTCAATTTTTACTTCGAATATTCAATTCAAATCACCTCAAAACTTCACCAGATCATCCCAAAATCGAGACTCAAGCTGCTTAAGATGTACCCAATCTATTCTAATATCACCCACTCAAAAGAAAGCAAAAATTTAATCTTTTTTTGCTACAAATAGCTAATTGGCTTAGTTTTATTTGGCTAATATTAGTAATATTTTAAGAATTGGCCAATTTTTGTAATGAGATACTTATAAATGAACATAGCTGGTAGTTTCGCAATGAAAAATTCAGTATTAAGAAGGCCTATCTACATGCTCTCCCAAGGTATCCTAAAGCCCAATGGAAATCACTAGTTATGTTGACTGGAATTATGCCAAAGAATCAATTCATATTATGGATCGCAATACAAAGAAGACTGGCCATTGTTGACAGATTGGCAAAGTGGGGAGTTCAGGTGCCTCAATCATGTGTATTGTGTGAAAGAGATATAGAAGAAACAGATGATCACATGTTTTATGAATGCTCATACTCACAAAGCTTATGGAAAGGAATGCTAAGATGGCTAAGGTATCAAATAAGTGTCGCAAACTGGGAAGCTGAAGTGAAGTGGTTATCTGCCAATGCTAACAATAGGAACCCAAGGAAAACAATCCTAGGAGTGGTGTTTGCAGTAGTAGTTTACCATATATCTGGATGGCCGAACCAGAAAAGAGAGGCCAAAGATAGAGCTAAAGACATTACCATCCAAGTGCACATAACAGGGCAACAGAAATACAAATGGAAACATGTATTGGTTACATTGAATAGTTATCCTAATTTGTAAATTGTAGCAAGTAGAATAGAGGAAGATCCACGTTTGTTATTGTGAGCATGTAATTTTTACTCGTCGTATCGTCCTATAAAAATCCCAATAAATCAATTAATTTTATAAATATTGACTGACTTTTCAGTAATTAATTGTGAATTATTTGCGTTGCTGGCATATCCATAATTCATTTTTCAAAATCATTGAAATTATGCATTACGAATTTGTTGGTCATAATTAGTTAAATGATAGACAAATGACGAGTATTTAACGTAATGTAGTTTTAATAACTAATTACTATAAAAATTAATCATTTTATTCGATAAATCATAGATTTAATTAAGAATATAATTGGTTGTTTTATTCTTAATTAATATGTAAATATATATGAAAATAAGGTTTGAAATTAATTGCTACATTTTTATTTGTTTAGAGTTTAATTTAATTAGAACAATTAAGTTAATTAACTANATTAGGTAATGTTAAAGCACTAAGGCAGGTGAGTTCGACTCTTTGATAGTCAAATTCGTCTCACAACAGTGCACATGCAGTAATTGGCTTGCTGAAATTGTCCTTTCAAAGGATGCAGAAATGGGAAACCACAAGCTCATTAGCATAGAAAAAATCTGGAATCCTTCCTGTTGATCAGGCTTTTCCTTTTGAAACACCTACAAAATCAAGTTAAGGAATTGATAGGATTAAAAGTCCCAAGTACAAAAATGACAAGTCCAGAGGTGAACTGTTCCTTGTATGATCATATTCATCCTGAGAAAGTGCATAAAGGAGTCTGCCGGACAGGATGGTTCACACGCACGCAATATCCGAATTGAAACTGGCCTCTTCATGGCCAGTTTGGTTTTGGTGATTGCATAACACCCAAACTGTGCTAGTTTGTTCTACAGATTACAAAGAGGAGATTCGAACGTAAGGCCCCGAGGGAGTTTCGAATCAACATATTAGTTTAGATTTTTATCTTCTAGTTTATTTAGTTCTGAAAAGGTGCGGTAGCAGTCAAATTGTAATTCCCTCTCCCCCTATTCCTTTAGTTTTCATTGTAATATAAAAACCGGACTGTACATTTAATTTCTGTTTTTATTCATATTCCCGAATTTTCGAGTTTATATTTTGTTGTTTTGTTCTGCCTTGATACTAGACAAAAGGAAAATAGGAATAAACAATCCCATTTTGGATTTATTTTTCCTAAAAAAATGGTTATCTTGAATTCAGTGGAGTTTCCGCACAAATTAGTAGATTTCAGTTCACCTTGTATTTTCTAAATACGTAAAAATCAAGATATACATGTGCGTTGGACTTTAAACTTTAGACACATGAAATTAGTATCGTCAGGATTACTGGCCCCAAACTTAACCGCATAGGGCAGAGCCTGTTAGAAAAATCATTAAATTTCTGGAAAGAATAGAGCGATTGCAGTTTGTCCATAGGTATCAGACTTAGCAAACACGTATTTAGGTATGTGAATTTCATATAGAACAAGGTTAGATGAGGCCATAGCCTATAAGATGCTCTTTTTAAAAAAAAAAATAACGAATACCGTTTAGAGATCCTGTAGGTAAAGTGGATACCCTTAGTTAGAAATTTGGATAAAAATCAAATATCATACCGAAGCTATCTAACCAACATTCGGGAGCGACAACTCATGTCCCCGTCTTTAAAACTTCAAAAATTATGATAAAATCACATGTTGTAATTACGGGTGCATTTCATGTGGCGAAGTTACAATGTGTCCCAAAAACAAACAAGTGCACGCCATCGTGACTTGTTTCAAGATAAATCCATAAATATCAAAACCGATTTATATACATATCCCGTAAGCTGAACTACTACTTTTTCCAAAACTTTAGAGAATAATTATAGGCATTCTCTTACTCGTCGTGACCATAGTCATAACTATGTAATCAATTCAGGTGGAAACTCATGTCCCCGACTCTAACTCAAAACATTAATTAAATAAGCGCGTCGTGAATCGCGGGTACATTTCATGTGGCGCGGTTTGCGACGTGTCCAAAGATAACAAGTGCACGTCAATCGTGACTTGTATTAAATTAATTCCATAAATATTAAAAGCGTTTAAAAGTGAAAAGGGCTAAGACGCACAATTGGTTTAAAAAATACGTAAATAAACAGATAATTTAGGCCAAATATTAATAGTTAAGCGACCGTGCTAGAACCACGGAACTCGGGAATGCCTAACACCTTCTCCCGGGTTAACAGAATTCCTTACTCGGATTTCTGGTGCGCAGACAAATTAAAACAGAGTCAAACTTTCCTCGGTTTGGGATTTCAATAAATAAATGGTGTCCCGGAACACCGTAAAAAATCCGGGTGGCGACTCTGAAAACTAAAATAAATCCCAAAACCGAATAATGTCACTTTAATTGGAAAAACTCCCTTATTACCCTTACCTAATCACCGGGGGGAAGGGTAGTGGAAAAAGGAGGTGTGACACCAAGGATGTGGTTATTGGTGATGATGGGGTCATGAGGATGCAGGGCCAGATTTGCGTGCCCAATATAGATGGGCTTCGAGATTTGATTCTAGCAGAGGCTCATAGTTCGTGGTATTCCATCCATCTGGGTGCCGGGAAGATGTATCAGGATTTGAGGCAACATTATTGGTGGAGGAGGATGAATAAGGATATCATGGAGTTTGTGGCTCGGTGTCTCAACTGTCAGCAGGTCAAGTATGAGCACCAGAGACCTGGTGGATTGCCTCAGAGGTTTGATATTCCGGAGTGGAAGTGGGAGCGGATCACCATGGACTTCGTAGTTGGACTCCCACGGACTTCGAGGAGGTTTGATGTTATATGGGTTATTGTTGATTGGCTGACCAAGTCCACGCACTTCATTACTATTGGTACTACTTATTCTTCGGAGAGGTTAGCTGATATTTAATCAGGGAGATTGTCCGATTGCATGGGGTTCCAGTTTCTATCATTTCTGACAGAGGTACTCAGTTCACATCTCAGTGTTGGAGAGCCGTGCAGAGAGAGTTGGGTACTCAGGTTGAGTTGAGCACAGAGTTTCATCCTCAGACTGACGGGCAGTCGAAGCGTACCATTCAGATTTTGGAGGATATGTTGCGTGCTTATGTGATTGACTTTGGTGGTTCATGGGACCAGTTCCTGCCACTAGCAAAGTTTGCATATAATAACAGCTATCAGTCGAGTATTCAGATGGCTCCGAATGAGGCTCTATATGGTAAGAGGTGCAGATCTCCGGTCGGTTGGTTTGAGCCGAGCGAGGCTAGGCTATTGGGCACAGACTTGGTTTAGGATGCTTTGAGTAAGGCAAAGTTGATTCAGGAGCGGCATCGCATGATGCAGTCTAGGAAGAAAAGTTATGCGGACCGGAAGATCCGAGATGTGTCTTTCATGGTTGGGGATAATGTGTCACCCACTAAGGGTGTTATGAGATTTGGGAAGAGAGGGAAGTTGAGTCCCAGGTTCATTAGGCCATTCGAGGTGCTTCAGAGGGTTGGGAAGGTGGCTTATAGGCTTGCTATGCCTCCCAGTTTATCGAGTATTCATCCAGTATTCCATATTTCGATGCTCTGGAAGTATGTTGGTGACCCTTCCCATGTTTTGGACTTCAGCATGGTTCAGCTCGAGGGCGATATGTCATATGAAGTAGAGCTAGTGGCTATTTTGGGTTGTCAGGTCAGGAAGCTGAGGTCCAAGGATATAGTTTCAGTGAAGGTTCAGTGGAGAGGGCAGCCGGTGGAGGGTTCCACCTAGGAGATTGAGCGGGAGATGCGGCACATATATCCTCACTTATTCGAGACTCCAGGTATGTTTCTAGACCCGTTCGAGGACGAACGTTTGTTTAAGAGGGGGAGGATGTAACGACCCGGCCGGTCGTTCCGTGAGATTTTACCCTGTTTCCCCCATTTCTTCATTTTTTATATATTTCTAGCCTGTTTTTGTTGTGTTGGGTCAGTTGGTTTGGGTCCGGAGTGGTTATGGTGATAATTAAGGCATTTAGTCGCTTAAAGAAGCCTAATAGTTGAGAAAGTCAACAGAGAGTTGACTTATTGGTAAACAATCTCGGAATTCGGATTTTATGGGTCGGATAGCTTCGTTAGGTAATTTGGAATTTAGGAGTGTGTTCAGAATATTTTTGTGATATCCAGTGTAGAATTTGGCTTGAATTGGCGAAAGTTAGTTTTTGGCGATTTTCGAGCGGCAGTGGAAAATAGTCTATCAGGGTCGGAATGGAATTCTGGAAGTTGGAGCACGTTCATAATGTCATTTTGGATATGTCTGCAATTTCAGGTCAATCAGAGGTGTTTTGGTTGGTTTCGGCGTAGTTGGCGAAATTTGGAAGTTTCAAAGTTCATAGGCTTGAATTTGATGTGATTTTTGGAGTTTTTGTGTTGTATTTGGTGTTTCAAAGGCTCGACTAAGTTGGAATAATGCTATGGGGTGTGTTGGTATGTTTGGTTGGGTCCCCGAGGGGCTTGGGATTGATTTCGGATGGTTGGCGGGGTTTTTGGACTTGGAAAATTGCAGCAATAGCTGCTGGTGTGAAGTTCTGGTATTGACCGCACCTGCGGTCGGGCAGCCGCAGGTGCGATGTCGCAGGTACGAAAAGGCTAGGCAGGGGATTTTTCTGCATGATCGAAGTTTTGGCCGCACCTGTGAAGCTGCAGGTGCGGAAGATAAGCCGCAGGTGCGGAAATGACTGGCAGAAACAGTATATAACGGCCCTCCGCGAAAATTCTCTTATTTTCACCATTTTTGCATGCGGGAGGAGTTCTTTGAAGGAAATTTGGAGAAGGAAACTCGAGATTCTTCAGTAAAGGTAAGTTCTTTGGTTACTAACATCGTTCATATGCTATTTTGTTCGGATTAGGTTTGAAAATTTAAAGATTAAGTAGGAAAAGGTTGGAAAGAAGGGGGTGGAGAATTGGAATTTCTTTTGAGGTTTTGGGTAGGCAATTGTGATCCGATTTTGATGATTTTGGTATGAGTAGAATCGTGGGAGGACGAGGTTTCTAGTGATGTAAAAATTATCGAGTTCCGATATATGGGCCCAGGGCTCGGGTTTGGCCGAATTTCGAGATTCTTGTATAAGTTGATAATTTTCGATTGGGTTGAGTTCCTTTGATATATATTGATTATGTTAAACTGGTTTTGGCTAGATTCGGAGCAATCGGGAGCAAATTTGAGGGGCAAGAGCATTGTGGACTAGTGTTGTGGCCCGGTAGAGGTAAGTAATGGTTATAAATCCTGTCCTGAGGGTATGAAACCTCGGACTTTACATCCCTTCACGGATTTGGAGTGACGCACACACTGGATGACGAGTCCGGGGCGTGCACGAACTGAAAATTTGGAAATATGTTCCTTTTTAGGCAACTATTGAGTTGCGAAACTGCTTTTTAAGCATATGTTTTACAGTATTGCTATGGTTTGATATATTTGGGTTGTAAGACATGTTTGAGGCCTAGTGCCGATCTGTTTTAACCCCTTGGGGGATATTTTACTGATATTCTCCCTACTTTGAAACTAGGATTTTACACTCAGTCTTTCTTGTGAAATTGTTGACACTCCTATTTGATGATATTACTATTTCTTGAAATGAAATACTATTTTGGGTCGAGAACCCCGTTTATTTATGGCCTGAGTGGCATGATGAGAGTGTCTGACTGCGTGAGGCCGAGGGGCCATATTGTGAGGATGTTATGATGTGAGAGAGGCCGAGTTCCTGGGAGCGATTGATGCCATTATTTGGCTTGTTTATAGCGCTTGGGCTGTAGGATCCCCTCCGGAGTCTGTACATACCCCCAGTGAGCGCAGGTACCTACAGAGTGCCGAGTGCCGAGTGACGAGTGATTGAGAGGCATGAGTGTTTGTGAGGTGTTGAGTGACTGTGAGGTGTTGAGGGACTGATTATGAGTGATGGTGAGGTATGCCCGAGGGGCTGATTATGAGTGACTGTGAGGCATGCCCGAGGGGCTGATTATGATGCATGTTTTGCACGAGGGGCTACTTATGATTTTACTACTTTCACTCTGAGCTTATGAAATATGTTTTGCCCAAGGGGCCTCTATATGATTCATTTCATTTTATCACTAAACCTTTCGGTTGAAGTTGTTAAAAAATATACATTCTTCAAAGGATTTTTCTGAAGTTGGTTTTAAGGCATGACGATTTTATACATCTATGTTATACCATTGGAAAGTAAGGTTGTGTATATTATGATTTGATGGCATTGATTTTATGTGTTTCCTTGCCGCTTAGACTTGATTTATTTTCATTACTACTGAGTTGGCGTACTCACATTACTCCCTGCACCTCTGTGTGCAGATTCAGGTGCAGATATCGAGCATTAGCCATCTTTTTTCCGCGCAGAGCCGGATTTGCGGGATATAGAGGTAGCTGTTCAGTGTCCGCAGCATCTCTGTTTTTCCCTTTTTGTTGTATCTAGCTTTCCTTCGGAGGTTTTGTATTATGACAGTATATTTTGGCTTATTCTTCTAGATGCTCATGACTTGTTGGATCCGGGTTTTGGGGTTGGTGGCACTATTTATTGGCCTACTTTATTTATTAAACATTGTATATTTATGAAATGCTTGGATTTTCGAATGGGATGTTGAAAGAAATTGTGAAAATGTGGTTATTGGCTAGCCTAGTTCCACGATAGGCGCCACCACGGCCGGTTTAGGATTTGGGGTCGTGACAATTATGTGACTTACATACTCGGTACATTATTCGTACTGACGTCACTTTTGCCTGGGGATGCTGCGTTTCATGCCCGCAGGTCCCAATAGACAGGTCGAGAGCCCTCCAAGTAGGCTATCAACTCAGCAGAAGATGTTGGTGCGCTCCATTTGCTTCGGAGTCGCTTGTTTGGTTAGTTTGATTTAGACGGGTATTGTTTGGTATGGCGGGACTCTATCCCGACATTTATGACATTTATGTACTCTTAGAGGCTTGTAGACATATGTCGTATACGTGAAAGATTGTACGGCCTTGTCGGCCTATGTTTTGAGTTTGTAAATGATTATGTTGGCCTATTAGGCCCGTATGTCACGTGTATATGATAATGTAATAAGAAAGATATGTTATATTGGTACTCGGTCGAGTAAGATATCGGGTGCCTGTCGTGGCCCATAGGTTTGGGTCATGACACAAATCCCCCTATTTCTTCTAGGAGCGGGGTCATTTCTATATTTCCAAAGCGAAACACAAGCCTTTCACTATCCCAGAACATAGTTGCAGCTTCAATCAGCATGTTGTTTGGTTGGATGTCTAACAAAGAAGGTAAATTTCCTAGGACTTTTCTCACATGTTTCTTGTCACTTGAGGAAATATCTTCCCACCAATCCAGTAGCAGTGGTGGTATATTACGGACCATGCCGAACCTGGGGACCTCGTGCCTCATTTTCTGCAAAACAAAGAAGGTTAGGCTCTTTTTCCCCTCCTGATTCGCTATTTATACATCAATGATTAGCATATTGGCATTTAGTTCTCCAAAATTAATGCACAAAATGTGGTTGCGTCCGTTGGGATTATGGAAATCCCGGTGAATTTTTGGATAAGGTTTGTCTTAAAGGGTTATTATGTGGACAACATATTACCCGGCTAAGTTTGACCATGATGCATGTACAGTTATAATCAGATTAAGGTTGCTATGGAGGTCTAGACTAGTACCCTCAAGCGGACAACTTGAAGGGGAAAGGCACGGAATCGTCGATTGTACCGCTGATCGACTAGTTTTACCGCAAATAAGCCTTTCCGAATTTAAAGGGTGATATATAGGAAGAGCGCAACCACTCATCAAGCGTTGCTAAAGGATTGATTACGCACAAGTGGAATATGATGTTGAGCATGATTTATGCAACAGTAAATAGCATGTTGTCACGTATTTGCAGGTTAGGAAAATAATAAATGCTGGTATTTAATAATTGAAAGACAGTTAAAAAAGAAAACAAAGAGACAAGTCAGTTTCGTAGTGAAGGAAATCATAAATACTTTAAAATAAATAATTAAGTTCACATAAAGGGAAAGGGAAAGGGTGCACATGTATCAGCAGAATAAAGCATGCTTAGACTAATTCACAAAAACAAGTTTGTCATGGTAAAACCTGAAAGAGATCCCCAGCAGAGTCGCCATGGTGTCGTGCCCCCTTTTTCCTCGCAGAGTCCGGGTTTCGACATCTTTTGGGACAACTCATTTCCTTTGGGAAGGGGTATGGAATTTGAAGAGTCGCCACCTAACGGATTTAAGGTGCGTTAGGGCACCTAATGCAAGTAACTCATAAACCGGCTTACATTACCAGAGATTGGGTAAGGGCTTGAAATTACCTTGAGGAGAGGTGTTAGGCACCCCTCGAGGTCCACAACGGTGGGTCCCGGCCAAACTCATTTTAGTGAATTAGTCATAAAGCAATTTAAACAAGTAAAGATCATTTTAAAACGAGAATAAAAGGGGTCCTAGGTTTATTAGCCTATAGGATCACTTCTGTACAATACTCGGTAAACTTTCCCCAAATAGAGGTGTTACGCGTAGCATTAGCGCACAGGTCATCATATCCTTTACTACCCAATTACCCTCCCCTTAATTATTACTTAAGTGATTCTAATTGAATACGTACTCTATGCGTGAATTACCCGCCCCTTTACTTATGGCCCTGGAGGTGTTTAGGACCTCTATTAAGGTGGTTCTAGACTCACCTATAGTGCTTAAAGGGAGAAAATCTAAGCGACAAACAAAACTGATAGGACTGTTATATAAAAAAGCAGTCAGAGGCTCACATTTACCTCCACAAATAAGCAAGTAATTGCACATCTCAAACAGAAATTTTAAAAACTTTAAAGTCCTATAGCAGGATATCTAGGTGAGCACAAAAGCAGAATATGCACCATTTGTTAAGGCGAGGCAGTGAACACCTAATCAGTTTGCCTACTGATTTTTATGCTTACTAAATCTGGGCAGTTTATAAGCAGTCACACAAACAAAATTTTCAGAACTTCAGAATTTAGTTGTCCTACAGGCTTGCCCAGGTGTGGATCAGTGGTATCCTCTAAATATGTCATCTAAGCATTAATCAGAACCGTAACTCTAAACCAGTGATTGATTTTAAACAGGCAGTTTTTATCCGTTTAGACCCTATGTTGTCTATGTGTTGAGGATGATCACAAGCATAAACACAGAAATTGATTTTACGTATTTATCTCAATAAGCATGATACTAAGCGTTGGAACTGTTTTTATACTTATAGGCATGTTGGTTAGATGAGGAAAATGATTTTTAATATGTTTTACCTATAGGCATGATATCTAAGCGAGTGCAACATGATCCCTAATACACAGAATTGATAAGTGGCCTAGAAACAGGATTTCTAATGCACATGTGAGTATGCAGGATTTTTTAGAATGAAAAGTAAAAATTTAGGACAAATAACAGTCCTATTGGCATGATTTCTAATGCATGTAGATAATCATAACAACCCTATTGGCATGATTTCTGCTCGATCCCCACAAAATATATAAAAAGTTCCTCCCAGTTTTACTAATATCCCAATATCTGTTTTTTGCAAGAATTATTATTACAGACCAAGTGTAAATATATTACAAAATGAAATCACTACATTATAGGGTGCCTGGATAGGCCCAAAATAAAACTTGGAAAACTATGTCTTCACCCAAGTCTGAAATGCCAGTATCTCATAGTACCAAAATGGTATCCTGGTGTGTCAAAGTTCCCAAGGGCCTCAAGGACCCCAGGCAACGCTCACACCAGGAACCCTTTAAAGAAACAGTTTTGTGCATAAGTGTGGAAGAGCCAGCCCCAGTGTGTCAGAGTTCGGAGGACTCTCATCGACTCCTAGGCAGTGCTCACACTGGAGGGGCAGGACCCTAGGTATTCTAAGAGTAAGAGTTAGAAAATAGTATATGAAAATAGGGAATAGTTTTTAGAAAATAGTTTAGAAGTAAAACAGGAATAAACAAAGTCATTGCAGCACTCTGAGTTCAAACAAAGACTTACAGCAATCAAACAAAGGACAAAAACAGGATCACAACCATTTCAGACAAGCTTCAGATTGCTTAGATTTAACTTAGTTCATTAATTAACACTAAGTGGGGCACATAGCATGCTGGGAGCAGAATAATAAACAAACAACTATACCAAGAAGGGTAGTAGGCGTTAGGAACGTAGAAGTCCTGAAGCAGGAACACATAGAACTGGTCAAGAGTGATAGCATGCTAGTTACCACAAAGCAGGTTGACATATTGTAACAGCCAGATTCCACAACACTCAACAGGGATAGACATACTGATCAAAATCCAAAACAGGAAGCACATAAGTTTAAATAACCAGATTACACAACACTAGATAGGACATAGCAACAGAAGTAATCATGCTGACTTAAAGCAATAGACAGGAAAAACATATAAGTCTGGCTTCATGGAAGTACTCAGGCTAACTAAGGTCGATAAACAGGAAAGACAAAGGTAGTCATACTAATTGGAATCAATTCACAGAAAATACATGGATCTAATTACGTAGAAGCGGCCATACTAATTGAGGTCAATAGACAGGAAATATACCAGTCTAATCACGAAAGTGAACATGCTGATTAAAAGCAATAAACTGGAAAGATGGAAGTTTAAATACAGAAGTAAACATGTTAATTGAGATCAACAAACAAAGAAGGCATGGATTTAACTACACAGAAATAGTCAGAGCAACGAACAGGAAAACACATAGGTATGGTTTCAATGCGTGTAAAGGGATATTAAGAGGGGATACATACCAGTTAAAGACAGCAAACAGAAGGTGAAAGTATGCAGAACTCAGTGGTCTAGCCTTGGCTTTCAGCCGGCTAGACAGTGTAGTAAACACAAGTAGCAGAAGGGTCTGAATGAGAGCAAAGTTTGTGTGTGTGTGTGTTTCTTTCTGAATTGTGTTCGTGTCTATAAGAATCATAGTGAGAGTTTATATAGCTCTTAGTAAAAGTAAAATAAATAAGGCAAAAATAACTCAGAGTTCATAAACAGGGTAATCAAATAAATCAACCAGTCAATTGGGGGATTTAACCAATCAATTCATACAGAAAATCTGGGAGAGACCCCCTAGAATAGGGAGAGTCAATTAACGGTATAAATTAGGGTTCAAATAAGGTAAGAAATCAATCACATACCATATAGGATTCAATTAAATCCCCTAAATCAGACTAATAGTCTAATTAAGGCAAGTATTACTAATTAGAGTCACAAATAAGGAAATAGATAAAATCATAGAGAAATGTTGATTTTAAAAGGATATATTCGAACCCTAAATAATATCAGCCAAAATATTTGATTGATAGAAATAAACACATAACGGGAAGCAGATTGAGGTAATCGGTGCAATAAACAGTAATTAGTCAAACTTAGTAAAGAATAATCGGATTTACACTTAAAATTTAAAAAAATCCTTTTGAAGAAACTTAGGACGAAACCCTAATTTCAGAAAAGCACTGGAATCAAGTAGCAATAAAGAAAACAGAAGATTTTTGAGAAAAAATATCAAATAACACTTAAAGCGTTTCAAGTTTTCAAAGATCTGAACAGACCCAAGTAGTCATAACGCTAGGTTTTTTTGAAAATCATAGATGCAAACCATAAATAAGAAGAAAATACTACTCACAAACGAAAATGGCCATAGACAGGCCTGTGAAAAGGTTTTCGAACAAAACCAGGTTGAATCTTTTTCAGATTCTCTTAGAAATCGATGAAGTCGAACAACCAGAAGATGTAGAAGGCCAGCAAGGGCCGAAAAATACAGAGAAACCTCATGAACGGTGAGATTTTTTGGTGACGGCGGCTAGTTTTTAGGGAGTGTCTAAGGGAGAAGGGGAGGGGTAAGGGAAACGAAAACGGCCGGGGAAGGGAAAATGAGGGGGTTTAGGGTTGGCTTTAGGTTAAAAAGGAAGGAATTAATGTGGACCATTGATCTCAGAGATCAACGACCACGATTAGAGAAGGGTTTGGGTCGGGTAGATACAGAATTGGGCTAAGTTTTAAGATATTTGGGATGGTACATTTGGTTAAGTCCGAAAATTAAAAGAAGTAAAATGGCTATTTGTTAAATACCCAATTAATCAATAAAATAATTTGTAAAATGGCTATTTGTTAATATAATTACTCAACATTATAAAAATATAAAAAGCTATTTTATGGTGAAATAATGTAATAAAGCATATGTTGGCTATTATTGCAAAGTTATTGCGATTATAACCCAAAAAATGTAAATGTGGCTATTTATGAACTAATTAAAGCTTAGTATAAATATAAATAGTAAAATTAAGCCATAAAATTGTTATAAAGTTATTTGTGATGCAATTAGTAATTATCTAAATAATAAAAATACTAGGATACATTAATAAAATCCTTAGAAAAATGCAAAAATAATGGAAAAATATTAGTTGATGCTCATTTACTATTTTGAAGATAGATTTTCATTTTAAAAAATAGTATAGGGAAAAATTGAGTATCAACGCTGACATTAAAATTATAATCTCCAATCCTTGCATTTGCGTTGGTATCCCTATTACGTTCACCTCGATCTTTTCTGAATCTCGATGATGACGAACCTGAATCTCTGTTGGTGAATTTATGATAAGCCCGCATGTTTACAGATTTGGAACGAGCTTCTCGCTCCGAAGGTCCCATATAAGACTCGTACCTATTTTTACTGGACCTTTTCTCAAATTCTGACCCTCTCGAACCTGTTTTTTCATCAACCCTTGATTGAGCTAGATATCTTCTTCGATCCGCAACTTGGTATTGTGCCTATTATAGACATCATTATATGCCGTGGCAGGGAACTCTCGTAGGATATCTTTAAACCTTCTCGTGCTTCTGGACTTTTTCATTTAAATTACTTGCAAATTCCAAGGCCGCCCAATTGTCAGGTACTCTTGGTAGCAACATTCTTTCACGCTGGAATCTGTCTACAAATTGTCGAAGCAATTCTGTATCTTCTTGCTTTACTTTAAATATATCCTCCATTCTCTTTTCAACTTTTTGAGCACCCGAGTGTGCTTTTATGAATAGATCTGCAAGCTCCGCAAAAGAGTCAAAAGAATTTTCATGTAAAAGAGAGTATCATGTTAACGCTCCCTTCGTTAGTGTTTCCCCAAAAATTTTGACCAACACTGATTCGATCTCCTGCTTGGTTAAATCATTGCCTTTTACTCCCGTGGTGAACGCAGTGACATGGTCACGTGGATCAGTTGTTCCATCATATTTTGGGATGTCAGGCATTTTAAACTTCTTGAGAATGGGTAATGGAGTTGCGCTTGGTTTCCATGGTTGTTGCGAATATTGTCGATATCAACTCCTTTGGTCACAGGTGGTACACCGGGTATTTTCTCAATATGATGATTTTGTTATTTTACCTGTTTCTGCAAGGTTAGTAATAAAGTTTGTAAATCAAAATTATTAGGCGTACCTGGTCTCCCATCACGTGACTCGTTGGGAGTTCCCGCGCTTCCAGAATTAGCTAATCCTGAACGTGGGATTTCCACAGTAGCAGTACTGTTTGGCAGAGGAGTGGGTGGCGCAGCTGATAGTCCCCTCAGGAAATCTTGGAGAGTATCATTCACGTACTCAATGATTAACTGCTTCCCAGCATCTTGCTCAACAGTTTGTTCATTTCCATGTTGTTCATTATTATGAGTAGTGGATCTTTCATGCGATGCTTCTCGTGAAGTGCGCGGTGTTCCTTGAGGTGATGGAACTGGAGTTCCTCCCACCTGTTGGTGTTGTCATTGACATTCGACATGACTCAGTTGCGAGAGAGAAAAATTTGGAAAGTAAGAGAAGATTATCAGATTTCCAGCGACGGAACCAATTTGTTTAACCAAAGAATTAGATTCTCCGTCAAAGCCTATTTTTAGAAGTACTCGGGCTACTGATAACCAAGAAATTCCGTATTTCTATCAATTGTGAGAAAGGAAATTAGAATAAGAAATGGAAAAGTAATTGATAGAAAGTAAAGGAAAGTAATTGCATTTCAATAATAATCAGAATGTGTCCTTACAAGTGAATTTCCCTTCCTTTATATAGGAATCTATAAGTACTACGTCTTTTCTCTTTTATGACTGAATTATTATGAGCATTAATGATATTAATGAGACGTTATAATTGGTAATCGTAATTGTTCATGAAGATTCTGTAACGTTTGTGACCATTCACGCTCATTAATTGACGATTCATGAACCTGCCCTTTTTACTGTCTTGATTCATTCCACCGATGCCTCTTCATTTAACCATTTAGACTCGAGCATCCATATTCTTTCATCTCGTGGGTCATTTGATCGTATATGTTACGACTCGTGTCTCTTATAATGCATCATTCCAACTGTCGCTTTCTCGATAGTCCACGTGTTTTGCCACATCAGTCACATACTTAATTCCACATGTAATATTTATTTTTACCAGTACAATGCAGCATACTCACACTTCTAACAAGGAGCCATATTCATCAACATAACCCCAGAATCCATAGAGGAGCCCAAAGTCAATTCATATAACCATTTTGCCAAGCATTATATCATTTAAACCAACCAGCTTAGATATACAGCAGATAATAGGAAGTAAAAGGGTTGAGTGGGGGTAGTTTAAGTTTCAGGGAGTGACTAAAGACCCAAATCCTAGTGTGTCAGAGTTCACAAGGATCTCAATGGACCCAGAGCAGTGCTCACACTAGGGAGATTAGTAGTAAGAGCCTTGGTAGCCCTGGCTTTCAGCCGGCTAAGAATGAGAAGTTCAAGATAGCATAGGTAACAAGTGAGGGGGAGTGGACAATGGTTATGGGATAGAGTTGTACTTAGTTTTAGGAAGCAGACATAGAAAATTTTAAAACACAGAAAAGTTAATCAAAAGGCTAACAAGGCTTAGAAACAGGCTCACCATTTAGCAAAACAACACATAGGCTAAATCATATTGAAGGAGTTAGGAGAAGCAAGTTTGCAGGATTGGCAGAGATTGTCACACACAGGTGCATGATACCAAACAAGTTAAAACATAGTTGGAAATTACACTAAGCATACATCCTAATGTTATAAGATAGCCATGTTAAATCACAGTAAGAAACAACGTCAGATATGGTAGGGAAGTATAGATTAGGACAATTATTACTGAAGGGATAATGGATCAAACGAGCCAAAACATGCTAGGGACATATTAACAGGGGAACTAGTCATGGTTAATAAAAAAGGTCTTAACACAAATTAAAACACACTACATATGCAAGATTACCATTATAGAGATTCAAAATAGAGTGGGAAAATAAACTCATGTCAGATAGTAAATGTAGGCATTCAGGTTTTTGACATAATAGACTAATTAACTAAAGAAAGTCCAAATTATGCAGATGAAGCATATTCAGATAACAGAATTGACAATTTTAAGTAGAACTAAACAATAAAGAGGGTCCAATAAGTGTAAAGGTCACACAGCAGTAGCTCAGAACATATTATCTAAATGGGTTTAAGGGAATCTAAATTACTCAAATTAGGCACAAGCATGTTTCAGAGCTAGCGACATTACGTGAAACTAATGTTAACGAGACTTAAAATTACTGTAAAGCTAGCAGAATTTCACACAAGAGTAGCCTAGAAATATATTAAGCCATGGATTTCAAAAAATAAGAACACATGCAAATCGGAGACACATAGGGATGAAATTGCAAAATTCAAGTGACTTACCAGTCAAACGAACAACAGTAAAGAGCAAAAATTTCACAAGAACCCAGAATCTCAATGCGTCAAAGTTCCCAAGAGCTTCAGAAGAATTCAGAGCAATGCTCGCACCAAGAGGGAGTTCGAATAACAGAATCTCAGTGGCTTTGACCTTCAGCCGGCCAAAATGAAGTACAGAAAAAGAGAATGAGGAAATCACATAACAAAATCTCAAATTTTAGTGAAAGTATGTCGATTAAACTCTGCCCGAAAAGGGGAATAGGAAGGGGTTTATATATAAGTAAAAATGGAACGAACAAACAAGGAAACAAAACAAATCAAACATAGAATAAGGAAAGGAGACATGCAAAAATCAGTTCAAAAATCAATTTAGGAGAGAAATTAGGTAAACCCTAGTTCAAGAGGGAAAGTGTAAATCAATAGAGATCTCAATGAAATTGGACTCACATAGCGTGGTATTGAATGTATGAAGACGGAATAATGCTCGAAAATCAAAGATTCGAGTCACTTTGGTTCGATCTCAGAAGATCTTGCTCGCCAAGCTTAGGCAAGCACCTAGGTAACACAAGAAACGGACAACTAGTACCAAAAGGTTTCAAACATGGTAAGAAAATAATGGTCAAATCCCATTACCAGTGGGATTAGGAGAGGGGATTAAGGGGAGGCGGCTAGGGTTTCTCAGAGAAGAAGGGAGAGTAGAGAGGATTTTAGGGGTGGGGGGTTAAGAGGAAATGGTAGGGTTTAGGTGGTTTTGGTTAATTAAAGAAGGGGGTGAATGGGGACCGTTGATCTTGAGAGATCAACGGCTAGGATTAAAAACAAATGGGGTGGGTCGTAAAAAGGGGGTATCGACCGAGTTTTGCAAAGGGATCGTTTGTCTTGGGCTTGGGTCTATTGGGCTAAGCATATTGGGCCAATTTGGTTGAAAGTTAGTTTAAGACTAGGCTATTATTTAAATACAAGAAAATAATTTATAAAAATGCTTAGTAAATAAGTAACAATTTTATTTAAACACTGAAATGCTTAAAAATAATAACTTTGTATTATAAGAATATAAAATACTATTTTGACACAAATAATATAAATAAAGAGAATTTCAATATGAATATTGGCTATTACTGCAAAATTGCGCAAATAGCTTATAAAATACAAAATATAATTATGTAAAACAAAGTAAAATATCATGAAGCATATATATATGGGTGCAAAATAATAAATTAGATTATTGAGTCATCACAAAATAATTTAAAGGATAATTAATAAATATTTGAACAATTTGAATGCAAGAATTGATTTTAAAGTTCTAAAAATGATGAAAAAACGGTAGAAAAATGCTTGTATAGATTTGTAAACTAAATAATGATGAAAAATGATGTTTTGAAAAGTATTTATATTATTTGGAAAAATATGAGGGCAAAATAGGGTATCAACACCCTAAATTTGACCAAAAGAACAATTTATATCCAATTGAAATTATCAGACAAAATTGCCCCTGCGGAGGTTTTGCTCAGTCCGCACTTTGAAACTGGGCTTGACAGGATGGACTTTTGCGGCTGCACAATTCTGGGTTGCGGCCGCACTTCTTCAGATTCTGCGGACCACACATTTCTGAGTGCGACCGCACTCTTGAACTTGAGCTTGACATGAGAGACTTCTGCGGACCACACATTTCTGAGTGCAGCCGAACATTTGAATTCTGCGGCTGCACAATAATAGTGTGGTCGGCACTTCTTCATGGACCCAGACTCCCATCTCTCTGAACCTCATCTTTTGCGGCCGCACAATAATTGTGCGGTCCGTACTTTGCAAAGGAATCCTATCAGAGGTCTTTAATAGTCTGTGGCCACATTCAATATTGTGTGGTCCGCACTTTGCTCTTTTTGCTTTGTTTTAGTCCTCATCCAAAATTACTCCTTCTTGAGTTGATTTTCATCTCTTTGACTTGTATTCCGACACCCCTGCAAAAAAGCATATTTCATCAGTTTTTGGAAATACCTTTAAGAAATTTTGAGCTAAAATGAAAGTAAAAGTGTGCAAATAAGTAGAAAAAATCCCTACTTATCAGTCATAGTGAGCGGTAAGATTGTGCCAGCTAGCATAGCTCGGGAGAATATGTCTAGTAAATTGTGGTAGTTGCTCAGGAGAGAATTACGACACCCGAAGTACTCACGATCGATAGAGAATAATTAGGTGAAATTATAGAAGATGTAGCGGGAAGGATTCCGACAGTTGGGGAAATCATAACTCTAGACCTCCTTATTCTTGTCTCCAACTCTTAGTATCTTTAGTTGTTAATTTTCTATTTCAATTTGTTAGTTAATTAGTTAGACATAAGAATTTTAATATTTATAACTTAGTAATTATTCGAACTTGTCTTCTTGGCGATAGTGAACAGCTGTAGTTAAACCTCAGTTCTCTGTGGGATTCGATTTCGGACTTTTAGACCAGATTATGCAGCGGCCGCTTATCTTTTTTAGGACTAGAGTTAGACATGATCAATATCCCAAACACGAATATACATATATTATATATTATACAACTTATCTACAACTTTCATATATTATTTCTACCAAGTTAAATACAACTACAATATCAAACAACTTAAATATAAATTTTATACAATATGTATTTTGTATATATTTTGTATCTAATTTGTATATATATATATATGTTTGTGATGTGTGCTTCTTCTTCTCTAAAATTCCAATCAAAACTTACTCTCTTAATACAATTTTGATACATATCAATAATTTTATGCAAAAAGACAGTATTGATAACTTAAAGATAAATTTTATACAATGATTCGTACATTATACAACTATTTTTCAACTTTTATACAACATTCAAATAAATATATATATATATATATATATATATATATATATATATATATATATATATATATATATATATATATATATATATAACTACAAAGAATACAATTTACATACAATTATAATATAACTTTACTACAATTTTGTAAGTATATTATATGTCATGTGTTCTTCTTCTTCTTCTTCTTCTTCTTCTTCTTCGAGTTTCAATTTGAAATTCAGTCAAAATAAGTTTAATCTTCACCAAAACACCCTCAAATTTGAGATATAAACTCCAAACAATATTCTCAATTATTTGCAACAACATCCACTCCAAACAAATAATGGTTTTTGAAAATTCAAATTCGATTTTAAAGCTTTAAATCTTTTTAATGGCTGTCAATGGTGGAGAGTCAAACACCTTCAAAATTTATTGATTGACAATTTCAATTTGAACACCAATAATACAACATTGAAGGNCCATTACCAGTGGGATTAGGAGAGGGGATTAAGGGGAGGCGGCTAGGGTTTCTCAGAGAAGAAGGGAGAGTAGAGAGGATTTTAGGGGTGGGGGGTTAAGAGGAAATGGTAGGGTTTAGGTGGTTTTGGTTAATTAAAGAAGGGGGTGAATGGGGACCGTTGATCTTGAGAGATCAACGGCTAGGATTAAAAACAAATGGGGTGGGTCGTAAAAAGGGGGTATCGACCGAGTTTTGCAAAGGGATCGTTTGTCTTGGGCTTGGGTCTATTGGGCTAAGCATATTGGGCCAATTTGGTTGAAAGTTAGTTTAAGACTAGGCTATTATTTAAATACAAGAAAATAATTTATAAAAATGCTTAGTAAATAAGTAACAATTTTATTTAAACACTGAAATGCTTAAAAATAATAACTTTGTATTATAAGAATATAAAATACTATTTTGACACAAATAATATAAATAAAGAGAATTTCAATATGAATATTGGCTATTACTGCAAAATTGCGCAAATAGCTTATAAAATACAAAATATAATTATGTAAAACAAAGTAAAATATCATGAAGCATATATATATGGGTGCAAAATAATAAATTAGATTATTGAGTCATCACAAAATAATTTAAAGGATAATTAATAAATATTTGAACAATTTGAATGCAAGAATTGATTTTAAAGTTCTAAAAATGATGAAAAAACGGTAGAAAAATGCTTGTATAGATTTGTAAACTAAATAATGATGAAAAATGATGTTTTGAAAAGTATTTATATTATTTGGAAAAATATGAGGGCAAAATAGGGTATCAACACCCTAAATTTGACCAAAAGAACAATTTATATCCAATTGAAATTATCAGACAAAATTGCCCCTGCGGAGGTTTTGCTCAGTCCGCACTTTGAAACTGGGCTTGACAGGATGGACTTTTGCGGCTGCACAATTCTGGGTTGCGGCCGCACTTCTTCAGATTCTGCGGACCACACATTTCTGAGTGCGACCGCACTCTTGAACTTGAGCTTGACATGAGAGACTTCTGCGGACCACACATTTCTGAGTGCAGCCGAACATTTGAATTCTGCGGCTGCACAATAATAGTGTGGTCGGCACTTCTTCATGGACCCAGACTCCCATCTCTCTGAACCTCATCTTTTGCGGCCGCACAATAATTGTGCGGTCCGTACTTTGCAAAGGAATCCTATCAGAGGTCTTTAATAGTCTGTGGCCACATTCAATATTGTGTGGTCCGCACTTTGCTCTTTTTGCTTTGTTTTAGTCCTCATCCAAAATTACTCCTTCTTGAGTTGATTTTCATCTCTTTGACTTGTATTCCGACACCCCTGCAAAAAAGCATATTTCATCAGTTTTTGGAAATACCTTTAAGAAATTTTGAGCTAAAATGAAAGTAAAAGTGTGCAAATAAGTAGAAAAAATCCCTACTTATCAGTCATAGTGAGCGGTAAGATTGTGCCAGCTAGCATAGCTCGGGAGAATATGTCTAGTAAATTGTGGTAGTTGCTCAGGAGAGAATTACGACACCCGAAGTACTCACGATCGATAGAGAATAATTAGGTGAAATTATAGAAGATGTAGCGGGAAGGATTCCGACAGTTGGGGAAATCATAACTCTAGACCTCCTTATTCTTGTCTCCAACTCTTAGTATCTTTAGTTGTTAATTTTCTATTTCAATTTGTTAGTTAATTAGTTAGACATAAGAATTTTAATATTTATAACTTAGTAATTATTCGAACTTGTCTTCTTGGCGATAGTGAACAGCTGTAGTTAAACCTCAGTTCTCTGTGGGATTCGATTTCGGACTTTTAGACCAGATTATGCAGCGGCCGCTTATCTTTTTTAGGACTAGAGTTAGACATGATCAATATCCCAAACACGAATATACATATATTATATATTATACAACTTATCTACAACTTTCATATATTATTTCTACCAAGTTAAATACAACTACAATATCAAACAACTTAAATATAAATTTTATACAATATGTATTTTGTATATATTTTGTATCTAATTTGTATATATATATATATGTTTGTGATGTGTGCTTCTTCTTCTCTAAAATTCCAATCAAAACTTACTCTCTTAATACAATTTTGATACATATCAATAATTTTATGCAAAAAGACAGTATTGATAACTTAAAGATAAATTTTATACAATGATTCGTACATTATACAACTATTTTTCAACTTTTATACAACATTCAAATAAATATATATATATATATATATATATATATATATATATATATATATATATATATATATATATATATATATATAACTACAAAGAATACAATTTACATACAATTATAATATAACTTTACTACAATTTTGTAAGTATATTATATGTCATGTGTTCTTCTTCTTCTTCTTCTTCTTCTTCTTCTTCGAGTTTCAATTTGAAATTCAGTCAAAATAAGTTTAATCTTCACCAAAACACCCTCAAATTTGAGATATAAACTCCAAACAATATTCTCAATTATTTGCAACAACATCCACTCCAAACAAATAATGGTTTTTGAAAATTCAAATTCGATTTTAAAGCTTTAAATCTTTTTAATGGCTGTCAATGGTGGAGAGTCAAACACCTTCAAAATTTATTGATTGACAATTTCAATTTGAACACCAATAATACAACATTGAAGGAAATTGGTAAGTTAAGACGATTGAAATCCGTTGATGAATTCCATTAAAACTCTATACAACAAGAAAGCATAAAAAAACAGAGAACATCAAATGAGAAAAAATTGGGAAAAACTGAGAAAGAGAGTAGAGACAGGAAGAGGGAGAGAGAGAGAGAGAGAGCAAGTATAAAGGGATAAGGAAATAACTGATATTCCTTGTTCAATTCCTAATACAAAGGGATACTCATTTAAAACTTATTTATACATAATTGATAAATTGTATATGGTCATGTAATTAAATTAAAAATTGAGTAGGGAGGGTAATAAGGTTTCAAATAATGTATAGGAAGGTAAAAATCACTAGTCCAATTTTAGGGAAACCTCAATCAAAGTTCACCAACGAAAGCCCAGATCAAGCCCAACATGTCCAGAAACAGTTCACCAAAGTCCAAAAGATTTCTTTATTAAAATTAGTATGCTGATCCAGCAAGACGAAAAATGGGAGAAATTCAAAAATAGCCACAGTTTCAAAAGTCATCGAAATTTAGGTATTTTTCATGTAAAGATAAATCTGAACAAAAATATTATTCAAAATCCGAAAAATACTCCAGTATAATATACTGGAGTTCCAGTATAACCAGTAAAGTATACTGGAGTTCCAGTAAAGTATACTGGTCCAGTATATTATACTGGAAGTTCATACACATGTGCTTGAATCTCAAGTATATTATGCTGGAACTTTTTGCGTGTTAGAGTTCCAGCATAATATGCTGGAAGTTCATACACAGGTACACCGAACTCCAGTATATTATGCTGGATTGGTCTCTGTTGCAGCAAAATAGTGGTTATTTTTTAATGACTTGACAAACGCTGACTAATTCTGAAGGACCAGTCCGAAAACTGGCTGGCCCGTGCTATTTTAACGATGAAAACGTAGGAATCCAATCGAAGTGCAATGACAAAAGCCTATATCATAATCACTAAGGGGTCGTTTGGTATGAGGTATAAGAAGGTATAATGCTGGTATGAAATTTGATACCACCTTAATACTTTCTTTGGTTAGCAAACCTGATATAAGTTATCCCGGGATTAAAATTAGTATCGGCATAACTTATACCTTGTAGAGGGTGGGGTAATTAGTGTCGGGATAAATTATAACTTCTTCTTAGAAATTATGCAATTGTCATTTTTAATACAACATACCAAACAGTGGATAAAAAACAATACTAGAATAACTAACTCAGCATAACTTATCTCGTCATAAGCCGTATTCAAACCAAACGAAGGCTTCTTTTTGTTCGAAACTTAATACAAATAGCATTGTCAAATTTATTGTTATTTTTATTAACCAATATACATATATCATATACTTATTATACTTAATTATATACATGTTACACATAAATTATATATACATTACATATCGCAGGCCATCACCACCACTCTGTTCACACTCACTGCATAACCACCCTGCAAACCGGCAGCATCCACCATTACCACTAGTTTTACCGTCAATCTCTTATCATATTCTCTTAACTCTTTCCTTCCCTTTCTCGTCTCTTCTTCTTTCTATATCCACAATTGCAACACCAAACAATGAGACAAAAAAGGTGGTACACAATCATAAATTCATTTTAACCAAAAAAGGCATCAAAAAGGCAGATCCAATGATTAGCTGAACGTCTGATAACTGAAAGTGATTTTCATCTTATGCACAACATATAATAACAAAAAAAATCTTTAAATTAATATTGTCTCTAGTAAATTGTAAGTATAATATTTAATTACTACTACTTAACTTGAATTATATATTTATTAATTTTAAAATAAAGATTAGTTGCTAAGTATTAAAAATGTTGAGAAAAACAGTCTCTGTTGTCAAATATTAACATTTAGAATGATAATTATCGTAATAAATATTCACAATATAATAAAGTTTGTAATAAAATTTAGAATAATTATATAAATATTCATATTTAAATATTTTAATATATAAAACAAACCACCCGTAAGTCCAAAAAGAACATCATTTTCTCTTTTAACTTGAAAAACAGACTAGCGAAATATAAACTTGGCCATTCGGTCAAAATGAATTG
>ML411751.1:94753-118551 GCA_005239525.1 Nicotiana knightiana | reverse complement strand
ATATATATATATATATATATATATATATATATATATATATATATATATATATATATATATATATATATATATATATATATAAAATACAACAATAATAACAATAAATTTAGGGGAGAATTACACTCCTTATCATTTGGCTCAATAGCCCATCAAAAAATGGTCCACGTTTAAAGCCCGTACCCAGTATAACCCAAGTTCTATATAATATGAAAAGGGAAATTTGCATTCCTATACCATATAGGAAACCTTATTACCAAAAATGTTCATGATTTGAAAATTACTCGTCCTGTTAATAGTTTTTCTACAAAAAAAATACAATTCATTAAATATGGGATAATAGTAGTTGTACTCTTCCTATTTAGATGCGCTAAAATTATGCAAGTAAAATATTCTAATTGATATTTTGAAACGGAAATCAAGCATTAAACATTATCATCAGTTTCAAATCAAAATTTAGTGACCCTGTTATGCTAAAACCCTGTGTTTCGACATTTTTTCTAAATCCACAAAATCTTCAACAATTCGTCTGCAACAAAACGCAAATTTTAGCGACTCTGTTCTGGCGAAACTCTGTGTTTCGACATTTTTTCTTAATCCACAAATCAAAAAATGACTAAATCTTCAACAATTCCTCTGCAACAAAACGCAAATTTTAGCGACTCTTTTCTGGCGAAACTCTGTGTTTCGACATTTATTTTTAATCCACAAATCAAAAAATGACTAAATCTTCAACAATTTTTCTGCAACAAAACGCAATCATGTCCAAAATCTCAATTATGCTACAATTGAATGGGAATTGGGATAGTTATGGGAGATTTAGAGATTTTCAGGTCGATGGCATTGTAGTCGATTGTAACGACCCGACCGGTCGTTTTGCGTTATCTGACCCCGTTCCCCTAAATGAAACTTCCCATAGCGGATTATTGTGATTTATGACTTGCGGGGGCGGGTGATCCGGGATTCGGAAGTGTTTAGAGTGCTATAGGAACACTTGGTTTCTTAAGGTTGGCCTTTAAGGCTAAGTTTGCCTTCGGTCAATATTTTGGGTAAACGACCTCAAAAATGAGTTTCGACGGTTCTGATAGCTTCATATGATGATTTCGGACCTGGGCGTATGTTTGGAATGAGTTTCTGATGACCCAGGAGCGTTTCGGCGCCCAATATTGAAATAAGAAGTTCCTTAAGTTCCTATTGTGGTTTGGGACGTGTTTTTGTGTTATAGAGGTCCGAACGGAATTTCGAGACCGGGAATAGTTCCGTTATGTCATTTATGACTTGCCTGCAAAATTTGGTGTCATTCCGAGTAGTATAGGTCGGTTCGGCGCGTTGTTAGCGAAGTCAAGAAAACTTAAAGTTCCTAAGTTTGGTTCTAGGGGTTTTGAGGTGTGATTTTGAGTTTTAGCGTTGTTTTAGGGGTTTCGAAGGCTCGAGCGAGTCCGTGTTATCATTTGGGACTTGTTGGTATATTTGGACAGGGGATCGGGTGGGCCCAGGTGCCTCCCGGACACCACACGAGGCCAAAAACCAGCTGAAATAGCTGTTGGTGCACCTGTTCTGGTGTTGACCGCAGGTGCGGTTGCCTAGTCGCAGGTGCGGACCGCTCCTGCGGTCCCAGCCTCGCAGGTGCGACCCCCAGTGGGCAGGCCATTTCTCGCAGGTGTGGACAAAGTTCCACAGGAACGGAGCCGCAGGTGCGGTCTCTACTTCGCAAGTGCGGGCCCAGGCTTCCTCGTCCATTTCCGCAGGTGCGAGCCTTTGCTCGCAGGTGCGAGACCGTAGGTACGGTCCTCGAGCCACAGGTGCGGAAACACTGTCAGACAGTGTGTTTCTTAAATACGGGATTCTTCATTATTTCTTCACTTCTTCCTCCATTAGAACACCTTGAGAGCTTGGGAAAAGGGCTCAACCACTCAACCACTGAAAAGTAAGTAAATTCTATCCTAGAGTTAGTTAATGCATGAATTCTTAGTGGAGTTTAACTACTTAATTAGTGAAAATTTAGGAATTTGGGTAGTAACCTAGGGCCTTCGAGAATTTAGAAAATTACCCGTGAATTGGCTATGAATCATTCAAAAATCGTATATTAATGATCCTTAGGCTATGGGTGAGTGTTTTCTTCGAAATTTTGTGGAATCCGAGCATGCGGGCCCGGGGTTGGATTTTAGGATTTCTTCAAGAATGGAGAATTTGACTTAGTAGTAGGAGGATTTCCATACTTTGAGCATAAATTGATGAATTTCTATAACATTTGGCTAGTTTCGAGTCCTAGGGTGTAGAGTTCCGAGTTTCGGGCGCGTTCTTGGTCCGGGAGTAGATTCGACACGAGGTGAGTCTCCTTTCTAACCTAGTAAAGGGGGAACTGTCCCCCTAGGTGCTTTAAATGACTATGTGCTAATGTTTGTGGGGGCTACCTACGCGTAAAGTGATGAGAGTCCGTACATAGCGACTATTATTGTTATGTCCGAGTAGTTGGCCTACACCATGCCTTATGTTTTCCTTGAAATGAACTATATGCTTTGTAAATTAATGTTACATGCGGCTTCTTTCCCTTAGATCATGGAATTTAAGTAATTTTAAGGAATTTTTCATGAAAAGTAATTGATAAAAAATAAATGTGTGGATTGTGTGTGCATGTGACCGCTTCGCAATTTACATTCCGCGAGCGGAGTGTTATTTCCCCCACTCTCATGGGAGCGGGCCGTACACCACGGCAAGATTGAAGGATATATATTATGGTTCGGGTCGTTCGACCCTCGGCAGTGCACAGATATGATCATTATGATGGCTCAGGCCGATTGACCTTATCCTGTATGCGCATGTTAAATTGTTAAGAACTCTTTTATGGATTTTGAGTGTTCAGATATATATATTTTTAAAGGAAAGAAAAGAATGATGAAGTGGAAATTGTATATTTACCTCCAGTATTTATTTGAATTACTGTTACTTTAAATGCTTATTGCTTTTATCATCCTTGTATGTCCATTACTGATATTATATATTGCTAATTATTTTATTGGACCTTAGTGAGTGTCAAATCGACCTCTCTCTTCGAGGTTAGGCGGGATACTCACTGGGTACATATTTGTTTATGTACCCATGCTGCACTTCTGTACTTAATTGTACAGGTTCTGAGGCTGGTGCATCTGGTTATCAGACCGAAACTCAATTTAGATCTTAGTTGGACCTGACTTCACGGTGTGCTGCTTCTCCTGACGATCCTCGGCAGCGCCATGGAGTTTTCTTTTCCTTATTTCCCGTCTATTTGTTTCAGATAGTGGGATTGTATATCATGTTTTGTATATTCTGTTAGCATGCCCGTAGGACTTGTGACACTAGTTCCTGCCACACACGCAGTTGTTATTTTGGTTTGCGGGCCGGTATATATATATATATATATATATATATATATATATATATATATATTGTCTCATCCCTCTTTTTGATTGCTTTTGGTAAAAATGGCTTGCTATTTTTTTAACTAATGTTTGAACTTTAACAACTTGGCACGTATTGGGATGTTTAACCAATCATGGGAGAAATCCTTAGTAATTTAAGTATGGGCTTGACTAACCCCGGTGTTGGGCGCCATCACGACCTGAGTTAGTATTTTGGGTCGTGACAATATGGTATCAGAGCACTAGGTTCACGCAGGTCTCACAAGTCATGGGCAAACCTAGTAGAATCTTACGGATCGGTATGGAAACGTCTGTACTTCGGGAGGCTATAGAGTGTTAGGAAAAACCTCTCGTTATTTTTATTCTATCGTGCAGTCAATGGTTTACTAAATTTCATTCTTCTATTCTCTCACAAATGGTGAAAACGCGTGCATCCGATGTTCCAGACCCGGGAGGAGCCGATACCCCCGTTGTTCGAGGTTGTGGCAGAGGTCGGGGGAGGGCACTGGCCCGAGGTAGGGGACGAGGGCGTCCTCGAGCTGTTCCAGTCATACCACCACCAGAGGACCCTACTATAGAGGAGTAGGGTGAGGTGCCCCCAGCGGGTCCTGCTCTAGTGGACTTTATGACGGCGCCAGGATTCCAGGAGATCATGGGCCGTATGATGCGGTTCATGGACACCATGTCCCAGGCTGGTTTATTTCCAGCAGATCCTGCCAGATCTCAGGCGGGAGGGGGGACCAGACTCCTACCACCCAGGCTACACGTCAGGAAGTAGCATTACATCATACCTCGGGTACACTGCCTGTGGGTGGGGCCCAGCCTGTAGCAGCAGCACCTGAGCCCAGGCCAGCTGGGGACGGCGATCCGCAGAAGTTATTGGATAGATGGACTCGGTTGCACCCTCCAGTCTTCGGGGGTGAGCGGGCGGGGATGCCCAGGATTTTGTTGACAGGTGCAGGGATAGGCTGCACAATATGGGGATATTAGAGTCCTATGGAATGGACTTCACTACCTTCCAGCTAGAGGGCAGATCTCGCAGATGGTGGCAGTCATATATTCTCAGCAGGCCAGCAGATTCTCCTCATATCACCTGGGAGCAGTTCACTCAAATGTTTCTAGACAGGTATATCCCACCCTCTGAGAGGGAAGAGCTGCGATATCAGTTTGAGCAGTTGGAGCAGGGACAGATGACAGTGACAGATTATGAGGCTAGATTCTCAGAGTTGTCTCGCCACGCACTTATGATATTGCCTACTGATGCTGAGAGAGTGCGGAGATTTGTAGTAGGGTTGCACTCCTGTATTAGGGCTAACATGGCCCGAGAAGTGGAGATGGGGACTCCCTATCAGCTGGTGGTCGAGATAGCTCGTCGGATTGAGGGCTATCGATTGAGAGGTAGAGAGCAGGGTCAGCAGGAAAAGAGAGCCAGATTCTCCGGGAATTTCAGAGGTGCCCCAATTAGGGGCAGAGATCAGTTCAGTAAAGGTCAGCCCAGCAGGCCTCCATATTCAGCACCCCCACCACCTCCCCGAGGTCTTCCAGCGAGGGCTCATTTCAGCACCATGCCAAAGCGTTCCTACCTCCCTCCAGCCATTCATAGTTCACCCAGTAGTTATCCCAGTTATCCGAGATTCCCCAGTCCCTACTTCAGTGATATGCCAGAGAGTACACATCGCTCTCCGGCCACTCAGGTTTCCTCTTTGGGGCAGCAAGTTATGATACCCGGAGGTTGTTATGAGTGTGAGGATCCTGGTCACATGAAGAGGCATTGTCCCAGGTTTTGGGGCAAAGCGGTACAGCAGGATTTTCAGCCTATGGGTCCAGCACCAGCCGTCAGCCACCTAGAGGTGGGGGACAGGTCGGCAAGGGTCGTCCTAGAGGTGGAGGCCAGTTAGGGGGAGGTCAGCCACCTCCTGTCCATTCTGGCGGGGCTCAGTCTTCCGGTGCTCCAGCTAGATTCTATGTTATCCTGGCCAGATCAGATGCAGTGGCCTCAGACCCCGTGATCACAGGTATTATTACAGTATGTGGTAGAGAGGCATCAGTGTTATTTGATCCAGGATCCACTTATTCCTATGTTTCGGTCTTATTTTCTCATTTTCTGGATGTCCCTCGTGAGTCCTTGGGTTCTCCTATTTATGTGTCCACTCCCGTGGGCGATTCTGTGGTTGTAGACCGGATTTGTCGGTTCTGTGTGATTTCATTTTGTGGGTTGGAGACTCGATCGGATCTCTTATTGCTCGACATGGTTGATTTCGAGATTATTTTAGGCATGTATTGGCTATCTCCTTATCATGTCGTGCTAGATTGTCATGCCAAGACAGTTACTTTAGCCATGCCCGAGTCGCCTAGGCTGGAGTGGAGAGGTTCCTCAGTTAGTACAGCCAGCCGGGTTATTTCATTCTTGAAGGCTTGACATATGGTCGAGAAGGGTTGTCTGGCCTATTTTTCTTATGTACGGGACACTACTGCCGAGTCTCCAACGATTGATTCAGTGCCAGTTGTTTGAGGGTTTGCTGATATATTTCCTTCGGACCTTNGAGTTGGCGGCGATTGTTCATGCTCTTAAGATTTGGAGGCACTACTTGTATGGAGTGTCCTGTGAGGTTTATACAGACCACCGTAGCTTGCAGCACTTGTTCAAGCAGAAGGATCTTAATTTGAGGCAGCGCAGATGGCTTGAGTTGTTGAAGGATTATGATATCACCACTCTTTATCACCCGGTCAAGGCAAATGTGGTAGCAGATGCTTTGAGCAAGAAGGCGGAGAGTATGGGTAGCTTGGCTTATATTGCAGCAGAGGAGAGACCTCTATCCTTGGACATTCAGTCCCTGGCCAATCGCCTGGTGAGATTAGACCTTTCAGAGCCCCGTCGAGTTCTTGCACATGTGGTTTCTCAGTCTTCGTTATTGGGGGAGATTAAGGCTCGGCAGTATGATGATCCGTGTTTGGCTGAGCTACGAGAGACAGTGGTTCAGGGCAGGGCCAAGGAGGTTATTCTTGGCGAGGATGGTGTTCTGAGACTTCAGGTCCTCTTATGTGTTCCTAATGCATGAGGAGAGGATTCTAGAGGAGGCACACAGTTCTCGGTATTCTGTTCATCCTGGTGCTACAAAGATGTATCGTGATTTGAAGCAGCATTACTGGTGGAGGCGGATGAAGAAGGACATTGTGGAGTATGTGACTAGGTGTCTTAATTGCCAGCAGGTGAAGTATGAGAACCAGAGGCCAGGAGGCCTACTTCAGCAGATGCCCATTCCGGAGTGGAAATGGGAGCGCATCACTATGAACTTCGTGGTTGGGTTTCCTCGGGCCTTGCGGAAGGTTGACGCGGTTTGGTTCATTGTGGATAGATTGACCAAATTGGCGCATTTCATTCCAGTATCTACTACTTATACTTCTGAGAGGTTGGCCCAGATCTACACTCAGGAGATAGTCCGGTTGCATGGTGTGTAGGTGTCCATTATATCAGATCGAGGTCCTCAATTCACCTCGCACTTCTGGAGAGCATTGCATAGTGATATGGGTACCCAGATAGACCTCAGCACAGCATTTCACCCTCAGACTGATGGTCAGCCGGAGCGTACAGTTCAGATATTGGAGGACATGCTCAGGGCATGTGTGATTGACTTCGGAGGTCAGTGGGACCAGCTCTTGCCTTTGGCCAAGTTTGCTTACAATAATAGTTATCAGTCCAACATTGAGATGGCACCATTTGAGGCTTTGTATGGTCGGCAATGTCGTTCTCCTATCGGGTGGTTTGAGCCTGGTGAGGATAGGTTATATGGTACCGACCTGGTGAGAGATAAATTGGAGAAAGTGCAGTTGATTCAGGAGAGGCTCCGCACAGCACAGTCCAGACAGAAGAGTTACGCGAATCAGAGGGTGCGTGATGTATTATTTATGGAGGGAGAAAGGGTATTGTTGAAAGTCTCGCCTATGAAGGGTATTATGAGGTTTGGTAAGAAGGTCAAGCTGAGCCCGAGGTTTATAGGTCCCTTCGAGGTGTTGAGGCGAGTTGGGGAGGTTGCTTATGAGTTGTCCTTGCCTCCCAGTCTATCAAGAGTTCATCCAGTTTTTCATGTATCCATGATCCGGAGGTACCACGCCGACATCTCTCACGTGGTTGATTTCAGCACTATCCAGTTGGATGAGAGGTTGGGCTACGAGGAGGAGCCAGTTGCTATTATTGATAGACAGGATCGCCAGTTGAGGTCCAAGAGAGTTTTTGTCGTAAAGGTCCAGTGGAAGGGCCAACTAGTTGAGGAGGCGACCTGGGAGTCCGAGGAGGACATGCGGAGAAGATATCCACACTTATTCAGCACTTCAAGTATGATTCTATACCCGTTCGAGGATGAATGTTTGTTTAAGAGGTGGAGAATGTAACGACTCGACCGGTCGTTTTGTGTTATCAGACCCCGTTCCCCTAAATTAAACTTCCCATAGCGGCTTATTGTGATTTATGACTTGCGGGGGTGGGTGGTCCGGGATTCGGAAGTGTTTAGAGTGCTATAGGAACACTTAGTTCCTTAAGGTTGGCCTTTAAGGCCAAGTTTGACTTCGGTCAATATTTTGGGTAAATGACCTCAGAATCAAGTTTCGACGGTTCCGATAGCTTCGTATGATGATTTCGGACCTGGTCGTATGTTCGGAATGAGCTTCTGATGACCCGGGAGCATTTCGGCGCCCAATATTGAAATAAGAAGTTCCTTAAGTTCTTATTGTGGTTTGGAACGTATTTTTGTGTTATTGAGGTCCGAACGGAATTCTGAGACCGGGAATAGTTCCATTATGTCATTTATGACTTGCCTGTCAAATTTGGTGTCATTCCGAGTAGTATAGGTCGGTTCGGCGCGTTGTTAGCGAAGTCAAGAAAACTTAAAGTTCCTAAGTTTGGTTCTAGGGGTTTTGAGGTGTGATTTTGAGTTTTAGCAGTTTTTTGGGTGTTCCGAAAGCTCGAGCGAGTCCGTGTTATGATTTGGGACTTGTTGGTATATTTGGACGGGGACTCGGGTGGGCCCAGGTGCCTTCCGGACACCACACGAGGCCAAAAACCAGCTGAAATAGCTGCTGGTGAACCTGTTCTGGTGTTGACCACAGATGCGGGACCGCTCCTGCAGTCCCAGCCTCGCAGGTGCGACCCCCAGCGGGCAGACCATTTCTCGTAGGTGCGGACAAAGTTCCGCAGGTGCAGTCTCTACTCCGCAGGTACGGGCCCAGGCTTCCTCGTCCATTTCCGCAGGTGCGAGCCTTTGTTCGCAGGTGCGGTCCTCGAGCCGCAGGTGCGGAAATACTGTCAGACAGTGTGTTTCTTAAATACGGGATTCTTCATTATTTCTTCACTTCTTCCCCCATTAGAACACCTTGAGAGCTTGGGAAAAGGGCTCAACAACTCAACCACTGAAAGGTAAGTAGATTCTCTCCTAGAGTTAGTTAATGCATGCATTCTTAGTGCAATTTAACTACTTAATTAGTGAAAATTTAGGAATTTGGGTAGTAACCTAGGGCCTTCGAGAATTTAGAAAATTACCCGTGAATTTGCTATGAAATCATTCAAAAATCTTACATTAATTATCCTTAGACTATGGGTAAGTGTTTTCTTCGAAAATTTGTGGAATCCGAGCATGCGGGCCCGGGGTTGGATTTTAGGATTTCTTCAAGAATGGAGAATTTGACTAAGTAGTAGGAGGATTTCCATACTTTGAGCATAAATTGATGAATTTGTATAACATTTGGCTAGTTTCGAGTCCTCGGGTGTAGAGTTCAGAGTTTCGGGCGCGTTCTTGGTCCCGGGAGTAGATTCGACACGAGGTGAGTCTTCTTTCTAACCTTGTAAGGGGGAACTGTCCCCCTAGATGCTTTAAATAACTATGTGCTAATGTTTGTGGGGGATACGTACACGCAAAGTGATGAGAGTCCGAACGTAGCGACTATTATTGTTATGTCCGAATAGTTAGGCCTACACCATGCCTTATGTTTTCCTTGAAATGAACTATATGCTTAGGGAATTAATGTTACATGCGGCTTGTTTCCCTAAGATCATGGAATTTAAGTAATTTTAAGGAATTTTTCATGAAAAGTAATTGATAAAGAATAAACGTGTGGATTGTGTGTGCATGTGACCGCTTCGCAATTTACATTCCACGAGCGGAGTGTTATTTCTCCCACTCTCATGGGAGCGGGCCGTACTCCACGGTGATATTGAAGGTTATATTATAGTTCGGGTCGTTCGACCCTCGGCCGTGCACAGATATGATCATTATGATGGCTCAGGTCGGTTGTCCTTATCCTGTATGCGCATGTTAAATTGTTAAGAACTCTTTTATGGATTTTGAGTGTTTAGATATATATATATATATATATATATATAAAGGAAAGAAAAGAATAATGAAGTGGAAATTGTATATTTACCTCCAATATTTATTTGAATTACTGTTACTTTAAATGCTTATTGCTTTTATCATCCTTGTATGTCCATTATTGATATTATATATTGCTAATCATTTTATCGGACCTTAGTGAGTGTCAAGTCGACCTCTCGTCACTACCTCTTCGAAGTTAGGCGGGATACTCACTGGGTAAATATTTTTTTATGTACTCATGTTGCACTTCTGTACTTAATTGTACAGGTTCTGAGGCTGGTGCATCTGGTTATCAGACCGGAGCTCGATTCTGATCTTAGTTGGACCCGACTTCATGGTGAGCTGCTTCTCCTGATGATCCTCGGCAGCACCATGGATTTTTCTTTTGCTTATTTTCCGTCTATTTCTTTCAGACAGTGGGATTGTATATTCTGTTAGCATGCCCGTAGGACTTGTGACACTAGTTCCTGGCACACACATAGTTGTTATTTTGGTTTGCGAGCCTATATATATATATATATATATATTGGCTCATTCCTCTTTTTGATTGCTTTTGGTAAAAATGGCTTGCTATTTTTTTTAATTAATGTTTGAACTTTAACAACTTGGCACATATTGGGATGTTTAACCAATCATGGGAGAAATCCTTAGTAATTTCAATGTGGGATTTCCTAACTCCGGTGTTGGGTGCCATCACGACCTGAGTTAGTATTTTGGGTCGTGACATCGATGAGGATGCGAGTTACATTATATTGATTTCTACAATTGCAGCACAATTAATGATTGATACTTCCGAAAAAATTATAGAAATCAAATACATTATGAACGAGCATTGTCCTCCAATGGAAATTAGGAACGATATGGGTGTTCGTGTATATATGGAGACAAAAAAGGAAAACAAAAACTTAGGATCATATCCGCTATGTATAACTGTTCGCGATTTCAATATGGAATTGAGTATCACCAATGAGAACACAAGTGCAGGTTTGTTCTGTTACAAATTCTATCAAATTCTGGTTTTGTAGTAAAATCTATAAAATATCTACATCTATCTACAAATAAACTACATATCGGTGTACATATATATATAGCAGTATTGATTTTAACAGTATCTACAAAATTGCTACATTTATTCTACAACTAAACTACATACTATTTTTAAAAAAATATGGAATACATAATTTCAATTCATCTACAAATTATCTACAAATATTCTACAAAATGGTAATGACAGTATTTATCTTTATTTTTATGCAGGTTCGTCTGGAATACTAAAGTTACTTGATATGCCAGCATCTCCCGTTATAGAAGAATATGAAAGTATAATAATAACAGAAAGTACACCAAGTGTTATTGAAGAAGGACAAGTGTACCAAGACAAGCAAGCAGTTGCAACTGCAATGAAGCACTATTCTGTCATGCACAAGTTCCAATTCAGGGTTAAAAGGTCTAGTCACAAAAGGTATGAACATATGAATGGTCAAAAGATCATTATATTTTTATTTTTGTAGTTTATTTGTAATCTTTTACTTCTTTAGTTTTTCCTTGTGATATGTGTTTATCAATATTGTAGATGAATTTTAGTTATATTTGTATACTGTGTTGCTTTATGTTAAAACAGTCCTTTTTTTTTACATCTACATTGATAACCAGTATTCAAATTGTATTTATTTTGTAGCTACTGGCTTTTATGTGTTGGTGAAAACTGTACATGGCACTTCAAGGCAACTAGCATTAATGATTCTGCAATGTTCAAGGTCAGAAATTTCAACCGCCAGCACACATGCTCTTTAATGGACAATACATTCATACAACACAAACCTAATGCAGTGGTAGTTGGTAGCATGGTTATTCCAAAGTATTCTGATCCCAAGACCATTTACACACCAAAGGACATACAAACTGACATGTTGTCTGAACACGGCGTGAACCTAAGCTACATGCAAGCATGGAGAGCAAAAGAAAAGGCTTTACAGTTTTTGAGAGGTCATCCTGCTGACTCATACAGCAAATTACCAAGTTATTTTTATATTCTTGAGAAGACGTATCCGGGATCTGTAGTTAAATTGAAGAAGACAGCAGATGAATGCTTCTTATATGCACTTGTTGCTATTTGTACGTCAATCAATGGTTGGGAACATTGTAGGCCAGTAGTAGTAGTTGATGGGACTTTCTTAAAGTCAGAATACAGGGGAATAATGCTGACAGCTAGTACAATAGATGCAGCAGGTAAAATTATAGATATTTTGTAGATATTTTGTAGATATTTTGTAGACTATTTATAATATGTAGATAATTTGTAGATATTTTGTAGATATATTGTAGTTTGTATGTCTTTGCCTTTTATATGTATTTTCAAAGCTGCTAGTTAATTATTTTTTGATTCATAATGTAGGTACAATATTACCATTGGCATATGATGTTGTTGATTCGGAAAATGACGCATCGTGGAAGTGGTTTTTTGAGAAATTCAAGCATGCATATGGTGAAAGGACTTCAATGTGTGTTGTTTCAGATCAGAATGAGAGTATCATGAAGGAAACATCCATTGTCTATCCCGGCATGCCACATTACTCTTGCATGTGGCATATTTGGACAAATATAAGGGCAAAGTTCAAGAAGGGTCATCTAAAGTTAAGCGAATTGTACTTTGCCACAGCACGATCATACACTCTGGATGAATTTAATGAAAGGATGTCAAAGATTGAAGAGATAGACTCGCGTGTTAAATCATACCTATATGATATTGGCTATCATAGATGGTCAAGAGTACATGCAACAGTGAACAGAACTTGGACTATGACATCAAACATTGCAGAGTCGTTGAATGTTGTAACAAAAGATGCAAGAGAGCTACCGATAGTAGAACTATTAGAGTATATGAGGACTTTTCTTGAACGTTGGACCAACGAGAAGTTATTGAAATCAAAGGGTACTTTCACATACCTTGGGTCAAAATTCAACAAAGAATTGGAGAACAACATAACATTATCGCAGAAGATTAGGGTAAGACCTGTTTATTTGGTGCATAAAAATAATATAGNATCACATAAGCTTAGGGTAAGATCTGTTTATTTGGTGCATAAAAATAATATAGTAACATTCAGTGTTCCCAGATTGTAGATAATTTGTAGATTTTAGATAACTTGTAGATAATTTGTAGATAAGTTGTACTATGATTGTAAATATTTTATTTTCTATTTGTAATGCAATTGTAGGTAAGGACTTAAACATATCATATCTATACTGTGATAGATGGTGTGAAGCGGTACATTGTGTGTCTTGAAAACAAGAAATGTAGTTGTGGCCAGTTCCAGCTTGATGAACTTCCTTGTGCGCATGCTTTGCCTGCTTTAAGGCACAGGAATGAATCTTATGAAAACTATTGCTCGCCGTTTTACACAAGGGAGAGCCTATTGCATACGTATGAAATACAAGTAAATCTCCTGCCTGATGAAAGCAAATGGAATGTGCCACAACATATATCTGTTGAAGTAGTACATCCACCTAAAGGAGGGAAAAGGCAGCCAGAAGACCTCAAAAAGAAAGATACAAAACATATGATGAAGTAAATTCAAAGAAGTACAAGGTGTCATGTGGCAATTGTGGAGGTGAAGGGCATAACAAAAGATCTTGCAAGAATGCACCCAAAAAGAAATAAATTTCATGTAGTTAACAGAGTATTTCAAAAGAATTGCTAGTGTGTTCAGGATAACAGAACTTTGTGTGTAATTGTTGAAGTAGGAAAGGAGTTATATATACAAATTAAATACAACAAGATATTAAATCAAATGGAATTGTCAGAATAAACACATTGTTAAATATTTTCTACAAATTATATACATATTGAACTACAAAATTATATACAATATTTTCTACAATTTTAACATTCAGTGTTCCCAGATTGTAGATATTTTGTAGTTTATTTGTAGATAATTTGTATTCTAACAACAAAATAACTACATATTTTTTAGTTGACAGAATAAAAGTATAAAAATTCAGTTGGAAAGGATTTATATGATTAAATAATGAAGAACAAGTACTATAAACATTCAACAAGTGAAGATAAAACCAACATGTTGTTTTCATTTGAACTACTAAACTGGATAGAGAAAAACAAAACAAAGGCTACTGTAAGTGTAGCGCAAGTCTTCTACAATTAAAACATAAAAATATTGTTCAAAAACTTGTGTACTATCTTTCTTAGAAACTAGCATTAACGAAACAACTGTACTACATGTTTCATACATAGACATGACAACTACTTCTTCTTCCTCTGAACTCTTGTTTTCTCATCCAAAGCTGGTGCACCCTTTCTCCTTGCCAATCTGCATGTCACCTCACTTTCACTAATTGCCCCTTTTTCCTGCTTCTTTCAAGCATAGTCCCACAGTAGCGCTCCATAGCGTCTACGATGTTGGTCAATATCAGAAAGGTCTTCTACGGGAATTGACAAGTCTCCAAGACTAACATACTCCGCAAAGGAAGCAACAAATACACCATAGTCGCTGCAAAAACAAAAAAATATCAATATTTACCAAATGAGTAGAAACAAAAAAGAATTAAATGTATAGAAAGAAAGAATATTTTTTTTACAGTGATCCTTCTTTTTGTTGTGGAATCTCTCCAACGATCCACTGAATGTTAAGAGGGTCGGTAACAGCTTTCTCAATGTATGACTTCGTATTCTTGAAGTTGATGTCTTTACGCTTCCCATAAAAACCGGTGCATGACAAATATAAAGGGATAATAACAGAAAATTTGTCGACACAAGATTCAACAAATTTATGATTGTGTGAAGAGACCATGGAATCATACGCATAAAGTTGCCTGTCTACAATGTCAAAAGCAACCAACACCCAGTGGAATTTTTCTACAATGTTGACAGGCATGATGACATAGTCAACTTCATCCCATGCAACATTTGCAAGTAGTTATACCCCAATATATATTCTGCTACAACATCCTGGGGTTTAACAACATAAAACTTCTTTTCTTGAGGAGAATTTTGGAACTTTTCATAAATTTATCCGATCCTGGTCTTGAACAAACAATCTGTTGTAGTAAACTTGCACTTGTTTTGGGGGCCATACTTGCCTCTTTTCCTCAAGTAATACATTATAACATCAATGTGCTGCAACAAAAACAGTTGGCATTTATACAACAAGTCAACTTCAAATAATATACACAAAACTACAATATAACTACAATTACACTACAAACAGAAACAAAGCATCTACAATCATATCTACAACAGATCTACAATTTATACTACAAGTCATCTTTAAATAATCTACAAAAAACTACAATATACCTAGAATTACACTACAAACAGAAAACACAGCATCTACAGTCATGTCTACAAGATATCTACAATCTATACTACAAGTCATCTTCAAATATTCTACATAATCTACAACATAACTACAATTACACTACAAATAGAAAACAAAGCATCTACAATCATATCTACAATTTATTTACAATATATCTACAAACTGGGTACATTGATTCTTACCGAGTCATTGAGGACTTGTCCGGGGTGTGCAAGGGAAAAGAACCACTCCTTCTTGTCAACCTTTTCCACTCCAAGGTCTAACCATGGATTAATTTGGTTGTCCTTTATGGAATATGGAGCCTTCCTCCTATAAAAACAAATAGATATAAAAAAAATTGTAGAATGAAGTGGATATGTAAAAGATGAATGTTGGAATCAAAGTGTCATTGTGCATACTAACCTCTTTGAACCTTTAGTACCGTGGTATAACCACTTGTTGAATTGATCCAACACCTCAGGATCTACATCTTCACCAATAACAGTAGTAAATTGGTGCTTGAGGTGGAAAATTTGAGGTCCAACCGAGGTGCTACCACCAGAACTATATAGAGGGAGAAATGGTGATCGGGCATGCTTTCCCGGCTTCCTTGTTCTACCTGGATGCATAGGTGTTGCATCATCTTGTATAGGCTCGCCAAACTTAACCAACTGGGATAAGTTATTAGGCACCTCGAAATCATCAAGTGTAACCTCCTTCTTCTCACCTCTGTATTCTTATGAATCACCTACATTCACGTATTGTGCCTATGCACCTGCATTGTCATCTTCCTCATTCACATGTTCTATTTGAGCTGCTACTGTCACTCCTTGAATTGGAGACTGTGGATTCATACCTTCCCTCTCTGTAACACCATGTATATCTTATTTAATAGAAAAGGTAAGAATATTCAAACTTAAAGAAAATATCTCTGAATACCAATTCATACTTGCATTCTCTTCATCAGCTGCACCTTCAAAATGTGTATATAAATCAACACGTGCTGGAAGATTTTCTTGACCAATTTCACCTTCAACTTGTTCTGTTTTTTTCATTAAAAATGTTGAATCATACTGGATAATAGTGGCTTGACAGATTAAGGAGATATGTAGGTGTGTTATAAGATCTATATTTATTTGTTAACAAACTACAATCTGATGTATTGAATTGTCTATATAATGTAGACATATTGTAGATATTTTGTAGATAAGTGTGGATATATTGTAGATAATTTGTAGCTAATTGTAGATAAAGTGTAGATATTTTGTAGATACCTATTTTGCTGGTGCTGGCATGCACTTGTTCCCCACTATTGAACTGAAATTGCTGATTGTTCATGTCTTTTTGTTGGTCATTATTTTTTTTTGAACTACCAGCAAACTGAAAGTTTTATATTAGTTTGTATATATATTTTAGAGGTGCCATAAATAGTTTTGTTATATAAATAAAATTCAAATCTTACCTTTGCATCAGCTTGGTCATTTTGGCTACTTATCAACTGCAGAACAGTCTTGACAGATTCGTTTATTAGCACTCGAAGGCTACCGAGTTCTACAAAGACATCTTTCCTAAAATCTGCAAGATTTTTATCAACCTACGTGTTACAAAAAAATACATTGTTAACTTCAGGATATGTCTTAACATACATTCAAAAACAGATGCAGTATTACATATAGATCAGAATGTTGTATACATATTACCTTCTCAATGCCTATTTCTAATTTTCTAATATTTTTAAGAATAGACTCATTGTCCTCTTCTCTAATTGATTTTTTGGGTTCCAACGGAGGAGCATCAGCATTGGGAACCTCAGAAATATGTTCAACCTCTTGAATTGTGTACTCAACTTTGTCAGGTAAAAACATCATTGTAATCTCTTCAGGAGATTCACTTATGTTGGTGAACTGAATGAGGAAAAAACCAATTAGTTTGATTAAGGTAGAAAATGTAGATTAATTTTAGATATTTTGTAGGTAAACTGTATAATCATAAATAAATCCATTTTACCTTTATCCATTCAGGCTTGATCCTTTTTTCTTCAAAGGCAGCTAACCAAATCTGACCCTTACTAGCTGACCAGCTAAATATGCGAGGGATTGAATTAGCACTCCTCGTATCTATATCAGTATTGACGGTAGAGCAACACTCATACAGCCATACTTGCATGGCTAGTGGGAATCCTCGTATGAGATAAGAATGTACAAACGGATTTAGCCTATGCCTAACAGATTCCATCAACTGTCTATAAGACTTAATACCCCATGGGTATGTCTCATACTGACAGGATTCCACCAAATAAAACATAAAGTGATCTACAAACCCAACATGGTCTTTCTCTGAAGGACAAATGAAAAATTTTAAGAGATAAAGAATACACAACTTCACTGCGTCCTCATCATTTACCCAGGTTCTGTTGGTTACAATCTATTTCAGATATGTCTTCTCCACTCTTAACTTGTTTGGAAAATAATTGTTCATTATCTTACTGACATAATTCGCAGTGTAACCAAAGTCTGTAACCTGGGTATGACATCTAAGACCAGTTATTAGGGAAAACTCCCTCAATCCAAAATTTAGTCTCTCACCCTTTAACTCGGCAGAAAAATATGAAGCATTGGATGAACTCAATTCATACTTCATAAGAAGATGAATGGCCTGATTTTGCATGCATAGACTGGGAAAGGACAGTAAGTAGCCAAAACAAATCTTCTTGAACAACTTCAAACCATTTGGAGACAGAATCTCTTTAATTTGGGTAGGAATGCTAGGGTCACATAATGTGTGGAATCTAAGCACCCCATAATCAACATTATGAGGTGCGAAAAAATATCCATTATGCACAAATAATAAATAATCTCACATTAATAAAGTGCCTAAAAACATAGATTCATATACAATTTATCTACAAAATAACTACAAAGAAACTACAGAATATCTACATTTTTACACATACTATGCAAAAGGCAGCAACAAATATCTACAATTCTGCCGGAATAGTTATTTGTATCTTTAAGACTACAAGTAATCTACAAAATAACTACAAAGAAACTACAAAATTTCTACAAATGTAAAAACATATCAGTAAAACTACAATTAATCTTCAAAATGAAGACAACTAATCTATAATTCTCTAAAACACATATTATGCAGATTTTAAAAACCTAAAACAAACTAAATAACTAGAGATGAAATTACTAAATTTTTACCTTCACCAATGAATGTTTCCGAACATTTTTATGTGTTTTTTTGAATGTTTCTTCTTTTTGGGAGTTTTTGAAATGGGAGACACCTTAGCTTACTTTCCTGGTTTAAGAATAGGCACATCTTCTACAAAATCGTCATCTAACAATATATATTTTCTTTTCACTTGTTTGATTGGCGTAGAAGATTCTCCAGCATCGACATCGTATTTTTGTTTGGTTCTAGTTTCAGCCCTGATTTGTCGCGGAGAAAGACTATGTGTTGTATCTACATTTGCATGGGCAGATTTCCCAAGCTTTTTCGGTGATTTTGGTGATAAAACACCCAAATCAAAAGAGGGTATATCAGCTTCTCTAGCTTTTTTAGGACTATGTTTAGAAGGTTTGTTCTTCTTCATTGAGGAAATTTTAGTTGAAGTAAAATGGGTGTATCAACTTTGTTGAAGAAATGTCTTCAATTTTCACTGAATGCAGACAAAAAACTTTTGAATTGATCTTTAATGGTGGGTTAACGGATGTTTCTGTGGTTTTAGAAGAGGGAAAAAGGGGTAAAAGGAATGTGTGTTTGAGTAAAACGTGTGTGAGGGTGAGGGTTTAGGAGATAGAAACGTGAGAGGATGGGATATATGGTACCTTTAATTAAGGAGGTAAATATGTTGCATTAATTATACCATTAAAATACATTATGGTATATAATTGGTAATTAGGTATACTAAATGTAATTAAATCAAACCTTAAACATTGAGGATAATAAGGTTTCATGTATGGTATAGGAATGTAAAAATTCCATATGAAAATTACTTTTCACCCATTAGCCCACTCCTTTTAATTTTTTTTCTTTTCTCTGTTCTTCTTCTCCTCGTGTCCCAACTTTGCATCCCAAACTTTCTCTATCATTGTTCATCAACGCTCCTCCATATTCAAAGCCGATAATCACTATTTGGATGAAAAAGAAAAAATAATACATAAAAGAATTAATTTTTTTGGAGTCATATGAAGATCACTTCCTTCAATGGAGTGGAAAGAACTGTGTTGCACTAAAGAGGTTCTCTTGATAGGCTATTGGATCACCAAACTAGAAAGAAGGTATTGGCATGATCTCAGTCTTATCCTCATTCCACGTGTAATTCTAATTCCAGTGGTTGATTAAACACTTGGAAAATAGAAGTCACCATTAAAGGTGTTTCAAAGCTTCGATTTCAGAAATTGCGTTTTCTGATTTGTTAGTTGTTTGGATTGAGTGTTGTCCCAATTGTATGGAATCATCAAGAGGAGTTCAAAACTTAAATTTGAAGTGATTTGGAATAGATTTAAGCTAGATTTGAGTTAAATTTCAGAAGATCCCCAGGAAAGAAGAAGGACATGTGAAGTTCCATTGATAGGATTCATCTGTATAATAATGTATAAAATTGTATAAATAGTATACAATAGTGTATAAACAACTCTCATACACAATAATACATTATTTATATGTATTTGGTAAATTTCGCACATATTCTTCTTCTTCTTCTACAAGTATATACATAGGTATCAAGAACATTTTTTTACAGTACTTATATATCTTTATACACTTTTATACAATTATATACATAATGTACCTCTTTGTATATAATTGTATAATATCATATAAAAGTGTATAACCATTTTAGACAATAAATTGCGTCGAGAAAATAAAATCAAGACCGAAAATATCACAACAATTGTAGTATTTTATTTCAAAATATATGAGTGTACAATCTCTATGAATCCTCTGATTCTTCTTTTCAATAGTAAATAAAAGTGTATAACCATTTTAGACAATAAATTGCGTCGAGAAAATAAAATCAAGACCGAAAATATCGCAACAATTGTAGTATTTTATTTCAAAATATATGAGTGTACAATCTCTATGAATCCTCTGATTCTTCTTTTCAATAGTAAATAAATTCAAGGTCCCTTTGAGCTTGATCTTGAATCTATATTTGTTTCCACGAACGATGATCTTGTTCTTGAGCTTGAGCTTGAGCTTGATTGCTTGAACTTGAACTTGATTCGTTCTTCGTTCTTGAGCTTGAACTTGATTTCTTGAACTTGAACTTGATTGCTCGAAGCTTGAAACGTGTAGAGAAATTTGCGGCGTTTGATCCACGAGCTCTCTCTTACTTCTTGTTATAACTTTTGGTGTCCTTTCTGAGTTATGAAGACCCTTATTTATAGTTGTGGAAGGGAGGAGTTGTGATAAGAACAAACTCTTTCTGACCAATCAAATTGAAGTGTGACATGACCGCATTTGATTGGCCAGAACATGTCACTTGCACACGTGGTGCGATTTCTTTAGCCTTTTAATGTGACTTGGCATGCCTTGTCATTTTGACACATGGCATGGTCCTATTGGCTCTTCCATTTGACATGGCGTGCCACGTCATTCGACATGTGGCGCCAAACTGCACCTCTAGGAAAATGACATATTGGGCCTAATGAAGTGGGCTCATCACTTTAGCCCAATTAAATGGGCTAGCCCAATGGATTAAAACTTATTTATTTAATCCATATATATTTGACTTATATAATTAATTCAGTTATATTAGCCCGTAATATTTATTTGGACTAATATATCTTGAATTTAAAATGTAGTCCAAATTATTTCATGGATTTAATTTTAATAAAATTTATATGCCTACAAATGCCCTATGCTTCAAGACTAGTCGGGGGTGAGGTCATCTAACATCCGAGACTAGGTTTGAAGTATCATAAAATAATCACTTGGAATGCGCAATTAATTTAGTTGCCTGCATTTTAACGTAGTAAAACTTTTGCGACATTCATCACAAAAGAAACGTCATATAACTATATCATTTCTTTCCGAATATATTCACACAAAAAATTTACTCACGTAGAGTACTTCTTTTGCCCAGTAGCATATATATATATATATATAGCACTACACTCCTTTGACTATTTATGCCAGGATAGAAAATCTTTATCACTAGAGACAAATGGCCTACATTCTAAATCTAGGTGGAGGCAACAATTTGGATAGTTGGATAAAATAAGAATCTTGTCTTCCAAGAACATGTGCACTTGCGGGTCCCATGGATGACTTCTCCTTTATTGACTCTAACAGATACTACTAATCTCCCTCTCGTTTTACCTCAGTACGCAACTCTCTCTCTTTTCTAGTTTGCATATAACTAGGAAACTAGGAAATACTTGTCGAAAGTCCTTCTAGCAGATAAATCATAACACTTATCCCACACCGAGATTATTTCTTTGGAAAACTTCTATTTGTTCACTATATATAGCAGCGTTTTCTCCAATTATTAACATCAAGACAACAGTCTTTATATCACTCTCGAGTTCGATTTGCGAGCACTGCATAGGTAAAACATATTTCTTCTGCGTTCTTTTTGCTTGTTCTTTCTGTGTTGTCTTTTTTCCTTTTTTAGAAAGTAACTTCGTAGTTTATGTTGTCTTTTTTCCTTTTTTAGAAAGTAACTTCGTAAAACTACGAAGTTCTTTAAAATTTGTGGAGAAAATTCATAAAAGTTCGTACAAAAATTCTTAAAGTTCGTGGTCAGGATTTTTAATAGTTCACAGCGAAGAGCTAAAGACTTCATTTTATTTGAAACTTGACTTTTTTTATCACTGGCAAAGATCATTACACCGTCCCAATCAGAGATTTTATTTTATCTGAGGCAAAGACCATTACACCGCCTGAGCCAAAATTTATTTTGTCTGAAGCGAAGACCATTATATCGGAAGCGAAGACCATTATATCGTCTGAGCTAAAAACTTCATTTTTATTTGAAGTGAAGACTATTACACCATCTGATCCAAAAATTTATTTTGTCTGAAGCGAAGATCATTACACCGTCTGAGCTAAAGACTTCATTTTTATTTGAAGTGAAGACTATTACACCGTCTAAGTGAATGACTCCATCTTGTTTGAAGATTTAACTTCATTTTATCTGTGGCATAGACCATTACACCGTCTGAGCCAAAGATTTATTTTGTCTTAAGCGAAGTCCATTACACCGTCTGAGCTAAAGACTCCATTTTATTTGACGCGAAGACCATTACACCGTCTAAGCTAATGACTTCATCTTGTTTGAATCTTTATTTTATCTGAGGCATAGACCATTACACTGCCTGGGCCAAAGATTTATTTTGTCTGAAGCGAAGACCATTACACCGTCTGAGCTAAAGACTTCATTTTATTTGACGCGAAGACCATTACACCGTCTAAGCTAATGACTTCATCTAGTTTGAAGATTTAACTTCATTGTATCTAAGACATAAACCATTACACTGTCTAAGCCAAAGACTTTGCCTTTTCCATGCTTGGTAGGATCATATTATGAATTTAAGGCCATGAATATCGCATTTCTTAACTAAATGCTAATAAACACTTTTCTCTCATTTTGCAGTCTAAATATGGTTTACTTCAAAGACTCAAGAATTTCTTCCTCTAATTCGCAATGCCTTATTATCTCGGACCATAAGGGAAGCAAGGAGGGGACAAGGTTACTAGCTGATAGGTCACTAATCGGCCAATATGTTGCAGCTTCATGGGTACCTTTGAGGGACCCACCTTATTTGGCAGGCTGGACGCTTGAACACAATAGTCGTCCTCCCAAGACATGGATGCTTCGCACCACTACTCATCATGCTTGGAATTTTGCGATTACCTTACCATGCCTAGGGCGTCGAATCATTAACAAGGAGACTTATTGGGGCAATGATTTGCCGTGCGGCGGTGAATTTCATTATGTTCCTGGCTACTGGGAATGGGCAGAAGATGTCTTAAGTAGGTGTCGCTTGACACTGGAGGGTGCAAGAATTTATTACGTCGTATATGCTTCATTCTTCACATATGACTGTAATACAAACATTATGCAGGCTTTCTGTGAGGCATGGTGCCCTGTTATCAACACATTGCTTACCTCTACTGGAAAACTATCCATATCACTTTGGGATTTGTATAAGATCGGTGGTTTGCCTATACCAGGATCTCCTTACGAGGAAGTTGTGCCAAATGTTGAAGAGCTTACAGGCACGTACGACAAGGGGAGAAGGTTTCTTCCCAGACTTGTGAGCATTTGTTTGATGCCTTCCATCGGCTCCGAGAGGGAGGTAGCAACGATCCAAATGTTTCTTCGAAAAATGGGTAGAGTTCTGGTGCAGAAAGACAATGAAGTATACTCAGCCTCCTTTAAGGAAAGAAAAGAAGTCTGCTCGTTTGAAATCGACACACAACCCTACCGGTGTCATAGAGGAAGCAGTTAATTGGTCGACTATTGAAGAAGCTTTGTTCCATAAGCTAGGAGTTATGGGTGACAAGAAAGACGAAACGTATTTGGCTGCTTTTCTATCTTGTTGGTTATGTATTTTTGTGCTCCCTTCAAATGATGGTGACTTCATTCGTCCTGGGACCTTTAAGATCGCGTGTCATCTTGCTTGTAAACGAAGAGTTAGCCTCGCAGTCCCGGTCTTAGCCAGAATATATAAGGGTTTGAACGAGATTTCAAAGTGTTTGTTGCTTGA
>ML411751.1:2253-89753 GCA_005239525.1 Nicotiana knightiana | reverse complement strand
ACATCACCGAGCCACCCCATTAACTTTTTAGCGTAATCATGATATGGGCGTAGTTCAGGCTTCCTAACCTCATAACTACCCAAAAGCTAATTGACCACTAACTGGGAGTCACCAAAGACTTGAAATTGCAATTGATTCATATCAACGGCCATTTCAAGCCCAAGTATTAATGCTTGATACTCAGCAACATTTTTGGAACAGAGTTGTGTCAAGGTGAAGGAGTAGGGCAAGACTTCACCTTGGGGAGTGACAAATACTATGCCAGCACCAGCTCCCCCGCGATGCGCAGCACCATCAAAGTACATCTTCCATGGAAGCTGAACTTCAATGACCATTGCGTCTTCATCAGGTAGTTCGTCAGTTAGCTCCCAATCATCAGGTATAGGGTGATCTGCCAAGAAGTCTGCTAACGCTTGTCCTTTTATAGCCTTTTGAGGGATGTACACGATTTCAAATTGTTGAAACTGGAGGTACCACCTTGCTAGTCGATCACTAAGGACAGGTTTTGACATCACGAACTTGATGGGATTTGCTCTAGAAACCAAACGAACTACATGAGCTTGAAAGTAGTGCTTCAACTTTTGAATTAAGAAGACTAGATCCAAACAAAACTTTTCGATTGGTGAATAATCCAGCTTGTTTGGTGTCATCATCCTGCTCAAGTAGTAAAGAGAGTTTTCTTTCCCCTCACTATTTTCTTGGGCCAACAGACCTTTCCTGTGCTGAAAAGTATAGTATCAACGGCTTTCCAGGTATCGGGGCTGCCAAAACTGGCGGCTTCATCAAGTATGTTTTGATACTTTCAAAGGCATTGCTACAAGCTTGGTCCCACTTGAAAGGAACGCCCTTCTTCATTAGGCGACTGAATGGTTAGCACCTCCCAGCTAGGTTTGAGATGAATCTCCTAAGGTATGCTAGCTTTCCTTGCAGACTTTTTAATTCATGAATATCCCGAGGCTCAGGCATTTCATAATTGCATCTACTTTGGCTTGATCAATTTTGATCCCTCGATGCCGGACAATGAAACCCAAGACCTTTTCGGAGGTAACTCCAAAGTCGCATTTCAATGGATTCATCCTAAGTTGGTATCTCCGGAGTAACTCAAACACCATCCTCAAGTCTTTCAAGTGGTCTCCCTTCTCTCTTGATTTTACCACCAAGTCGTCAACATAACATTCGACATTCTTGTGGAGAAGATGGTCAAAAATATTTTGCATAGCCCTTTGGTAAGTAGCATCAGCATTCTTCAAGCCAAAAGGCATTACCTTGTAGCAATAAATACCCTTGGGGTGCGGAATGCAGTAAGATCTTCATTTTTTTGTGCCATGCGAATTTGGTTATAGCCTGACGAACCATCCATAAACGACATTGCCTCATACCCAATAGTAGCATCGATCATCAACTCTGGAATAGGAAGTGGGAATTCATCTTTGGGACACACATTGTTGAGATCCCTGAAGTCGACGCACACTCGAATCTGGCCATTCTTCTTCTTTACCGGGATAATACTTGAGACCCACGTTGGGTATTTAACTTCCCAAATAAATCCAGCTTCAATGAGTTTGTTAACTTCAGTTTCAATCAGGGGAACCAAGTCCGGCGTAAAACGCCTTTGAGCTTGCTTAACAGGACGAGCGCCATTCTTGACCGCAAGGTGATGGACTGCCACTTTAGGGTCCAAGCCAGGCATTTCTCTGTAACTCCAAGCAAAGACATCCCTAAACTCCTTGAGTAACTCAATAGAAGTGCTTTTCTTCATCAACTTCTAGTAAAGCACTTAGGTATGTGGGTCTTGGTTCTTCATCAGTGCCAAGGTTATCTTCTTTTAAGGCATCAACCGTTGCCTTCACCCCTTCTTCAAGTTCCGGGGGAGCATCTTTTTCATCTTCATCTTCTTGAGGGTCCCCATCGTTAAAGGATATGTGATAACATGGTGAAACATCGTCCAATTTCTCATCATCCTCCATTAAAGATAAAATACCATGCTCTCTTTGTGCAGTAACATGATACGAAGAACCCACACTTTCTTTGTCTTCATCACGTTCTTTAGTGTAGACCACAGTGTATGGCTTCACCTTCAGTACTTCATCACACGAAACCATGACTTTTGTTTGTCGCTTCATTCTAGAAGGAACCAAACTTTGGAAATTTTTAGAGATCTTCTGAATTTTGGGCGAAGCGGGTGTTCTTGTATTTAGATAATTCCTCTGGAACTTATTCCCCTTCTTTAATGGACCCAATCTCTCAAATACGGAAGTTCTCACAGTTGATTTTCCAAGTCGGTCAAAGACGGAAGGCCTGTTAGAAGCGGAAGATTCGTTGTCTACAGTGATATAATTGTTACTCGCCCTCCTTATTGAGATGCGCACCGGTGACGGTTGCTTGTATACCAAACCTTCACGTGGTTGCCTCGTTGTAGCTTCTGATGGGAACTTCCCTAACTTTGACGGCTCATTGGGATTGTATCCAGCTTTCGCAAATAGCTTGTAAGTGTTAGGATCAAAACCTTCATTTGTTCGCTTTGTAGGGAGTGCCACATTCTGCAAACGATTTTGGGCTACAAACCCTGCAAGAGGCTTCAAGGACAACTATACTACCTCAATTCGTTTTACCGAAAGAGTTAACTCCTTTAGCGTGTTGGTTTGGAGATTAGATGATTTGCCCTCGTCTTTCTTCCTTTTAGGGACATATTGGAGATTAGGACTTAGTTTATTGCCATAAGATGCAATATCCTCTCTATGAGATTTATTCACATTGGGTTGTACCTCCTCAGTAACGGCTTTGGCTTTACCAATAGTCACCTCAGCTCTTTTGGTTATGGGCTCGTCATTCTTTCTTTTCATGCCATCATCAACCTTTAGCTCCTTCACAATGCGGTTCTTCAAGTAGAACTTTGCATCGACGAAGTGTGACTCTGCCTCTGTGAATGGCTCATCATCAGCAACTATCTTCTTCTCGACTTCACCCTCATAGTATTTTAAACATTGATAGTAGGTAGATGGAACTACTTTATTCTCATGTATCCTAGCCTTCCAAGAAAAACATTGTATGAAGTCTTCATATCGATCACATGCAGCCATGCACTTGATTACATATCTTCAACAGTGATTCCCAGCTTGATCGCGCCTATGGCTCTTTTCCCCCCTTGGTTGAATCCTTGGATCATCACACGACTTTCTGAGAGTTCGTTCATGGTAATATCAAGTTCTTTCACAGTGCGAATTGGCAAAATGTTCATCGAGGATCCTCCATCAACGAAAATTCGATTTACCCTTTCATCACGCATATAGCCGACCAGGTACAATGGGCAGTTACGAGGAGTGTCACCTAGCAGAAGATCGTCATTTGTGAACGTGACTTTTTCCTCACAAGCATTAACTTCTTGAGGAGTGGGATCGATAAGATTTTCCGAAGATGGTGCCAATGGTATGTCATCACTCTTTTCTTCCCCTTCGTCAGTATGGCAACAAGAGGCATCAATACCCCCATGGGAAATCTTCGTGTGAAACCAACTTGGTAAAAACTCTTCCAAGGTTACTGGATGTCGTGGCTTTTGAGGTTGGTGCACCTCCACTTTCGCTTTCTTTAAATGCTTAACTGGGTTCCATCTCCTAGGTATTTTCACCATATTTTCCTCGTTGGTTGTTCCATTGATCCTTTTCGTGGGCTCCTTTTGTGGCGCCTACGACGAGTCACCAACGTCCAACCTTCATCATCCTCAGATTGACCGTCTTCAACTTTGTAGTTCTCCAGTAATTCTTCATCTTTACTTTCGATAGAACTACATAATTCGTCTTGATTGAATGAGCCAAATATGATAGAGACTTGGTTTGCGCTTGCTTTCTCATCTTCAAGCACGATCTTCTTTTCACGAGCCAAGTCCATAACTTTGTCCTTGAAGACAAAGCACTTCTCCAGAGGGTGGCTCACAAGTCGATGATATTTGCAGTAATTTGGGTCATCGATTTTCCCAGCTTCATTTGGTCGCTTCATCTCTGGAAGCTCAATGAGATTTAACTCGAGGAGTTCTTCAAAAATAGCTGGCACATCAGAATCCAGAAATGGGTACTCTTTCTCTTGCATTTCTTTTAGAGTCAACTTTCCACTTGGCTTATCTTGAAACGAAGTGGATTTCATACTCTGCTTCTTGCTCACCTTCGTCGTGAACTTCACAGGTGATGTGTTGACATTCATAGCTTCTTTATTTTCAGATTCTGGTACAAACTTGCTCCATTTTCTGACTTCTTTCTTGTCGTTCCCTTTGCGAGGTTCATAGATGGGCAGCCTTTCATTTCCAGCAGAGGCCATGCTCAATTCCATGTCATGGGCACGAGTTGCAAGTTCTTCAAATGTGCTAGGCTTGATACCTTGCAAGATGTAGCGCAATACCCAATGCATACCTTGGATGCACATATCTATCCCAGAAGCTTCACTAAGCCTGTTTTTACAGTTGAGGCTTGCATTCCTCTAACGATTGATAAAGTCGATAACTGGTTCACTCTTCTGTTGATGAGTATTTGTGAGTTCCACTATGCTCACAGTGCGCCTTGTGCTATAAAAGTGATTGAGGAACTCTTGTTCTAGTTGATCTCAACTATCAATATATCCTGCCTCGATGTCTGTGTACCAATCAAAAGCATTTCCTTTTAGCGAGCGGACAAACTGTTTGACGAGGTAATCTCCATAAGTCCCAGCGTTGTTGTATGTCTCAACGAAGTGCGCCACATGTTGCTTTGGATTGCCTTTACCATCAAACTGTTGAAACTTTGGGGGTTGATAGCCAGCAGGCATTTTCAACATATCGATCCTTGCAGTGTACGGCTTTGCGTATTTAAGGGAAGACTTGGTAGCAACTCCGTACTTGCTTTTAATAGTTCCTTCGATGAACTCCTTCAGTTGATCGATTGGCATCATCCCTTCAGAAGAGACTGGAATTTCCTTAGTGGATGCAACTTGTCGTGGGGGAGCGTCAATCTCTTGAACTTCTGGGAGTTTTCCAGGTGCATGGGTGGATTCTTCTTCCATCAAGATTCCCACCCTATCTGTTAGCTTGTCGATTATAGCATCTTGATTTTGCATGCACTTGGTCAAGCCAGCAATCGCTTCTGTCAAGTTTGTCAACTGCTCCTCCACATATGAAGTATTTGTCACTATGGCTTGCATGATTGTCATGGACGATGGAGAGTAGCATGGATTTTCACATAGATTGATCCTTGATTGGCTCACGCTATGTGGTGTAAGTGGGGAGGATCCATCGCTTGAAGCGTCATCATCTTCCTTCACAGCAGAGTGCTTGGATCCGGAGAGGTCAAGCAGAGCAAGAGTTTTCTTGATCTTTTCAGCAACATCGCTTCCTCCTTCGGGTGCATTTGTGGAAGATCTTGATCCTTTTGAGGATGAAGATCCAAAAATAGGGGTAGATACGGACGACACTTGGGGTGCTTGTTGTCCTAACGAGCTTGCTTTGCTCCTCGTAACTGGTCCAAAGCTTCCAAAGGTAACTTCGAGTATGTTTTCCACATCAGCATAGAACCTGGAATTAGCAGCCTTGGCGGAAGTTGAACTGGAGTTGATTTTCTTGGAAGCCATTTCGTTGTTCTTGAACTTTGGTGATTGAAAAGTTGAGATGAGAGGTAGAGATTGTCCCACTGGGCGTGCCAGAATTTGTAGACAATAAATTGCGTCGAGAAAATAAAATCAAGACCGAAAATATCGCAACAATCGTAGTATTTTATTTCAAAATATATGAGTGTACAATCTCTATGAATCCTCTAATTCTTCTTTTCAATAGTAAATAAATTCAAGGGCCTTTGAGCTTGATCTTGAATCTATATTTGTTTCCACGAACGATGATCTTGTTCTTGAGCTTGAGCTTGATTGCTTGAACTTGAACTTGATTCGTTCTTCGTTCTTGAGCTTGAACTTGATTTCTTGAACTTGAACTTGATTGCTCGAAGCTTGAAACGTGTAGAGAAATTTGCGGCGTTTGATCTACGAGCTCTCTCTTGCTTCTTGTTATAACTTCTGGTGTCTTTTCTGAGTTATGAAGACCCCTATTTATAATTGTGGAAGGGAGGAGTTGTGATAAGAACAAACTCTTTCCGACCAATCAAATTGAAGTGTGACATGGCCGCATTTGATTGGCCAGAACATGTCACTCGCACAAGTGGCGCGATTTCATTAGCTTTTTAATGTGACTTGGCATGCCTTGTCATTTTGACACATGGCATGGTCCTATTGGCTCTTCCATTTGACATGGCGTGCCACGTCATTTGACATGTGGCGCCAAACTGGGCCTCTAGGAAAATGACATATTGGGCCTAATGAAGTGGGCTCATCACTTTAGCCTAATTAAATGGGCTAGCCCAATAGATTAAGACTTATTTATTTAATCCATATATATTGGACTTATATAATTAATTCAATTATATTAGCCCGCAGTATTTATTTGGACTAATATATCTTGATTTAAAATGTAGTCCAAATTATTTCATTTTATTTTAATAAATTTTATATGCCTACAACCATCTCTGACGAACTTCTTATACAATTTCACTTGCAATTCTTGTTCAAAACAGTCCAAAACTCCATCAAATGACTTCAAACTTTGTATACAACCTACTTAGACTATTTCTAATAAGTTCAAATAATACCCACTCTAAATTTATCACAAAATCATATTTAAAATTTAACAAGATTAACATTGAAGAAGAAGAAATTTTAGCGTCTGTTTTTATATTTTTGTAGATGAGATAGGTATATATAAATTTGAGGAAAAAAAGAGAATAGAAACTCAAGGATCTTTCACGCCTGAATATCTGGAGAATCAAAAAAAAAAGATTCGGATATGAGTTTATTGATATCTGGCTACACATTTGCAAACTTGTAACTGGATTAAAATATTGCAAGATCACCTTATGGAGTGATTTATTGTATAATCCTTCCTAAATTTAGTGTAATATAATATATATATATATATATATTATATTACACTAAATTTAGGAAGGATTATACAATAAATCACTCCATAAGGTGATCTTGCAATATTTTAATCCAGTTACAAGTTTGCAAATGTGTAGCCAGATATCAATAAACTCATATCCGAATCTTTTTTTTTTGATTCTCCAGATATTCAGGCGTGAAAGATCCTTGAGTTTCTATTCTCTTTTTTTCCTCAAATTTATATATACCTATCTCATCTACAAAAATATAAAAACAGACGCTAAAATTTCTTCTTCTTCAATGTTAATCTTGTTAAATTTTAAATATGATTTTGTGATAAATTTAGAGTGGGTATTATTTGAACTTATTAGAAATAGTCTAAGTAGGTTGTATACAAAGTTTGAAGTCATTTGATGGAGTTTTGGACTGTTTTGAACAAGAATTGCAAGTGAAATTGTATAAGAAGTTCGTCAGAGATGGTTGTAGGCATATAAAATTTATTAAAATAAAATGAAATAATTTGGACTACATTTTAAATCAAGATATATTAGTCCAAATAAATACTGCGGGCTAATATAATTGAATTAATTATATAAGTCCAATATATATGGATTAAATAAATAAGTCTTAATCTATTGGGCTAGCCCATTTAATTAGGCTAAAGTGATGAGCCCACTTCATTAGGCCCAATATGTCATTTTCCTAGAGGCCCAGTTTGGCGCCACATGTCAAATGACGTGGCACGCCATGTCAAATGGAAGAGCCAATAGGACCATGCCATGTGTCAAAATGACAAGGCATGCCAAGTCACATTAAAAAGCTAATGANATATATATATATATATATATATATATATATATATATATATCGGTTATTATTTTTTGAAACGCCTGAAATTATACATTTCTCAAAATATACACCGCCTTCCTCCATTTTCCCCCTTTAAACCTTGGTGCGCTGAGGCAGTCGGCAGACGCTACTCTTCAATTTCATTGTGCCACGTAGGCAGAAACTAAAGCTACTATTGGTTAAACAACGTCACTTACATGTCAAGTGATCCAATTTAATGTTTCCTTTTACTAATTGCAAGTGTTTCCTAACACCTTCTACTCGCTCTCCGCGAGTCCAAAATCAATTCTTAGAAACGTGGCAACTTTCGGTCGCGCGTGGAAGTCAAACACACATAAAGCGACTGCTGGTTTCCTCTACCCCGACGACGACGTAGTTGTAAAATCTGTGTGCTTACGTGTTGACCATCCCCCGTTAAGTTTCAGAAATTACAACAAAAACTTGAAAAATATAAATTAATCGGTCTTCAAATATAACGGTTTTGATTCTTCAGTGACGCAGATATTTCTTATACCCAAAGAGAGAAACGTTTGATCTTAGGGGTTTTGTAATTTGTGCTGCAGATTGACAGAATAAGTGTGCGTGTGTGTGTATGTGTAAAAATTGGAGTGATGGTGGAAGAAACTGAGGTTAATGAGCTGAAGAAGAAGGGGAATGAGACGAGGAGAAGTCAAAGGAAATTGGGCCGATCAGCAATTTGGGCTGTTCTGGTGTTGATTATAGCACTGGGTGCAGCATTCTTCCATACCCAAAAGGGGAAGCCGTGTCCTTGTTTTCAGGTTCTTTTGCTCAATTCCCAATGTCATTTTTTCAGGGTTTATCTGTCTTATTTAGTCTTGTTTAAATAGAGAGGAGTTTAGGTTCTGTGTTGCAGGAAACTCTATTGATTGATAGCTTAGAATAAATTGGGAGTAACCTGCTATAATAGGTTAATTTCATTGATAGTTTAAAATGTTGTACACTGTCACTTAAATCCAAATAGAGAAATTAGGACTTGTAGAAACTAAGTTTATGAAGCTCATTGATGAGTACTTGTTCAAATTCCTAGTAGCATGATGCAAACTTTTGTATTACTGATCTTGCAAATTGTGGTTCATAAATTAAATTCTTAATTGTGGGATTTGTGGTGTTGAAATAATCATGAGAATGAGCCCTATGTATGTACAAGTCCTTAAAACTGGAAACATCAGTTGCCGATGTTGTAAACTCTGGCATTCTGCAACTATACTGAAATTAATTATCTTGTTGTTGAAGATGATTAACGAAATAATTGAGCTTGGACAAAGCAAGCTAATCTTCATTTTGTTTTATTATGGTGGGTGGCTAAAGCTGAGTTTTGGTACCAAAATCGTTTGGTTTAACCTTGCAGTTCTTAGCTTGTATCTAAAAGTGTTTACTCATAATTTTGGTTTAATTAATGCCAATCAAGAAGACCTTCAGGTGCTTGTGAGTATATTTCGTAAATTTATATCAACAAGTATCTGGATATTCTCTGAGCTGCCTGTGAAATTGGCTTTTAGGAATGTAACTGATATGTTTTCCCCTGCATGCTTCTAGCTATTTGAATTGTAAACTGCTCACTGACTGCTTGCTTTATCTTGACCTTAATGCAGGATTCGAGAAAATATACTGGAATAGTTGAAGACTGCTGTTGTGATTACGAAACAGTTGACGCTATTAATGGGGCTGTGCTGCATCCCTTACTCCAAGGGCTTGTTACAACTCCCTTTTTTAGATATTTTAAGGTGTGGTGCAAAGTCTAATCAATATGAGGAGAGTGGCTCATTTATTATCACTTCTATGATAAATGTTATCACCATAGTTTGCCTGCTTAATCTTCAAAAGTAGAATTGAGGAATATAGACTTACTACAAAGAGATCTTTGACAGGAAGTTGATGATTCATATTTTCAATGGTATAGGTGGTTTTGAGAATTTCCTCTAGTTTCCTGTCTAAGGTTGGTTTGGTTGCCAAGAAAGGAAAAAGATTAAAAGATTGCAAAGTTAATTGTTTTGACTTTGCGGCATTTGGTTATCAGGGTAGTTGTGCGCAAAGCAATTTAAAACTTTCTCACTGTGCGAAAATGTAGGAAGCTTGAAGGAAAATGGTTTCTTCTTCTTTTTGTCTTTGCCTTTTCTTTCCAGACCTATGTATGTAAGAAAGTGACTTCTGAACTTAGACATTTAAAAGAAGCCTAAGGAAAAGATTCTTCACATTTTATTTTTATAAAATAAGCCCAAAACTAAGGCCAAAGGTGATTTGTCAACCTAATCTATATCTAATGGCTGCAGGTTAAGCTGTGGTGTGACTGCCCTTTTTGGCCTGATGATGGTATGTGTAAGTTGCGAGATTGCAGTGTATGTGAATGTCCAGAAAATGAATTTCCCGAATCTTTTAGGAGACCACCGCTTGGCCTTCCAGCTGATGATCTGAAATGTCAAGAGGGAAAACCAGAGGCAGCTGTTGACCGCACTCTCGACTCTAAGGTTTTCAGGGGATGGATAGAGGTAGATAACCCTTGGACAAATGATGATGAGACAGATAATGGTAATTGATCCATCTTTGTCCATGCACAGTGGAAGTTTTTTACTCTCTACATTTTTGGAATCTTTGTGTATCTTTCCAAACCTTTTGTTGGTGACTTATCCTATGAACAACTATGTGAGCATAGGATTAAGCACAACGGAAGTTTGAATTTATCAATCTGCGTTATTTTGAAGTTTTTAAACTCAACATCTGTATTGAACTGGGAGTTTAACACTTATATAATGCCTTGTATGATTCCATTACTTCTTGAAGGTTTCTATTTCGTTTACTACTATATTGTTGAACTTCCTCATTGCAGATGAGATGACATATGTCAATCTCTTACTGAACCCGGAGCGTTACACTGGATACACTGGTCCCTCAGCCAGGCGAATATGGGATGCTGTATATTCAGAGAATTGTCCGAAATGTGAGTCAATGATCCTTTCAATTGGTTGAAACCATTTGTTTTTTCAATCTTCTTATGAGTCGTATTTATGGAATTACATTCAGAGGGAGACCATTGAAATGTGAAATTACCTCCTTAAGCTAAGCTGTTAAACTGTTGAGGTCTGCTGGTACTCATGCAAACTACTTCCCCTTGTGGTGAACTATTGTATTTTGCTAACTATTATCATGTATTCCAACACATTATCAGTGTGAACTGAACACGGAAGTTACCATTTTATGGCCAGATGCATCTGGAGAGATTTGCCAGGAGAAAAAGGTGTTATACAAGCTTATATCTGGTCTCCACTCTTCAATCTCAATACACATAGCTGCTGATTACCTGCTTGATGAAACTAAAAACCTGGTTAGTTTGCATTCGATATGCCTCATTTTTCTATTATTCCTTGCGAAAAATTGATAAATGACACTTGCAGAAGCTTAGAGCAGCAGGCCAAACCTGTTGTATCCATATAATAATTCATTATGAAGCATGAACTATTATTCTTCGGAGCATTTTAAATGGAAACTTGACTACTTTGCTGCAATTTCAGTGGGGTACAAATCCAGACCTGATGTATGATCGTGTTCTGCAATATCCTGATCGTGTCAGAAACTTGTATTTTACTTTCCTCTTTGTTCTCCGAGCTGTGACAAAAGTGAGTACTCGCTCCACATGCCTATATGTTGGTAACTCCTAGAATGTTAACTTTGCATAAGTTAATTTATTAGGTTATTTACTCCCTTCTTAATGTGCTATACAGGCAAAAGATTACCTGGAGCAGGCTGAGTATGATACTGGTAATCCTGAGGAAGACCTTAAAGCACAGTCCCTTATGCGACAGCTACTATACAGCCCCAAACTGCAGGCTGCATGTCCAGTTCCTTTTGACGAAGCTAAACTGTGGAAAGGCCAAAGTGGGCCTGAGCTAAAGCAGCAGATTCAAAAGCAATTCAGGAATATCAGGTTTCAGTTGAACTGTTCTCAAGTTAATTTCTTAAATTGAGAAAAAAAAGGTGCTAAAGGCTATTATCTTGCTTATACATGCTGCAATAATCCCTTTTGATGCTTATTTGAGTCAACTGCATCAGTACATTTGTAGTGCAGTCCATTTATCAACTATCAGCAGATATTTTAACTTTAGAAAGAATAGGCTGCAGAAAGATGCAAAAATCTTGTGTATGTTGTTCAAAAGCTTTTGGTGGTATTTCGTTTACCGTATGACTGACCATTTGGTATGCACTTTTCATGTTGCAGTGCTATCATGGATTGTGTAGGATGTGAGAAATGTCGACTGTGGGGAAAGCTCCAGGTTCTTGGTCTTGGAACTGCACTAAAGATTCTCTTCTCTGTTGATGGTGAATATCGCCATGATCAACATGTGAGTTTTTTGTTGTCTTCCTTCATTTGCAGACCTCTCTCTCTCTCTCTGGACTCTGGAGCGAATACGTGCTAATCAGCGTCAGTGCTGTTCCTTAGTCTCTCTGTCTTTTTATGTTTTACAGCTGCAGTTGCAAAGAAATGAAGTGATTGCTCTGGTAAACCTCCTTAATCGACTATCAGAATCGATCAAACTTGTACAGGAAATGAGCCCTACGTTTGAGAAGACAATTGGGGGGCTAAGTCTACAGCCAGCTGCTAAGCTAATAAGTTCATGGAAAAGACTATGGGAAACAGTAGTAGGGGATAGGTAAACATCACTCTCTGCTGTTTGTGATTAGTTATTTGAATCTAAGGGTCAGGTGATTCTTTGTTTTCAAAGCTTGAACTGAGGCAAATTTTAGCTTCGAAAAATTTCTGAGTAAACTGCAATATGATTTTTTTAAAGTGTAGAACTGAATGTCAATTGGTTCTACAGGATTTACAACAAAATCAAACTATAAAAGAGGAAGGAGGGAGCAAAAGCCTCCCCACTTTCATGCTCCATGAGTGAACATCCACTCATGTTTCTTTTCCACTTCTTTTTTGGTTTGGTGCCAAGCAGTTTGATGCTAATAATTTGTATTTCAACAAAAACTTTTGCAATTGTCCAAGCCCCTGAAAACTGTCCACTGATTGGAATTTTTCGCAACATGTCATTTGTTGGAACTTCTCTAATATGTTGTCATCCTTTAGTACCAGGCTCCTGAAAAGGAAGAAAATGACTGACCTGATATATTAATGGGTCATTTCTGTTTTGTTTTCTGGGGAATTATGCACACAATTATGTCGCATCAAACACATTAAAAGCTTTCTCATTTACAAGCTTACTTCTATCAATAAATGCTAAAAAGCCGTGTATATTAATAGTGTTTCTCTTACCACTTTCTTCCCATGCAATCCCTTGTCTATGGAGATCAGTAGTTTATGACAGCAAATTTTGATCTTCTCCTGAAGAAATTTTCTTTTGCGTAAACAGTCTCTTATCCAAATACTTGATTTCTTTATTGCTAGTATTGCTTTTCTTTTATCCATACTTATTGTATGTGGGAATGGTTGGGAGTATAAGATTTTACTGAGGAAGATCAGAAGTTACTTTGTTCCAAAGAGGTCGTGGGAAGAAGGAAAGCTGCAATAGAACACCCTCCAACTTATTAACTTCAACTTTGAAAATAAGTCATTCCTTTGGTCCGGTGTTTTACCTTTAAACAGGTTCTTCATTTTTAGCTCCTTTGTGATGCAACAAAGTTGATGCCATTCCCCTTGATGACAGGGTCTGCCGTTTATTCTGAATGGACATGCTTGATAGAATATTCACATTGCTAGCATTTTATCGAGTTTAATGCATTACATGACAATGATGACATATACATGAAACAAGAAAATGGATGGTTCTTGTCTGTCTTTTCCCTTTATTCTGGCTCCTTGTCCAGCTATTTATGGGTATTAAAGGTTCATAACTGAAGTAGAAGTTCCTTCTGGATAAGAAGGGGAAGTGTCAGCTAAAACTTCTGGTATTTGGTATTCTGTTTTCAGGTTGAGGAAGCTTCCATTGTAGCAGGTCATTTTATACAATTTTGGTGTATAATGATGTAAAGAATGAATACAACTGAACAGCTGAAAGGTGTGAGTCATTGAGATTAATTTCAACAGCCGGATAGCATACAAGGATACAGATGAATGGAGGGATAAGTGTGAAATTTGCAGAGACAGAATCCATTTTTACTGGGTAACTGGATATTAGAAGTGTATCACTTTATCATGTATCTTAGATCCCCTTGAAATGTTGTAACATTATTGTTGAAAGTTTGTCTCTCTGTTCCGGAATGAAACAAGAGAATCGTGCTTTCTAATGTGATACTTATTTCTATCCCAACCAACATGTTAGAACTGTGAAGACAATGTTCTTCTCAGTAGCATTCAAGTTACAGTTTCAGATAAGTAAAACAGATAATCATTTTGTGCGCACTTAAAATTATGCCGTAGTGATGAAATTATTAACTCTCTTACTGTTATTTCATATTGAAATGAAAAGCTATTGCATTGACCATTATTATGCAAAGAACTTTTAATAGATTAAGTAATACTGCTGGAGACGACCATTATTATAATGCAGCTTCACTCGCTTTACGGACACTGGAGATTGCTTGAACTTGCCTGGTAATTGAGAAATGAGTTAGTTTTTTTTGCCTTTGTTTATAGTTTTGCTTCCTTTTTATTTGATTATATAACTTGCTATATTTGCACTAGTATGATCTTTATTTGAACTGTAAAATTTCAAAGTTATAAACATATTAATTTTGTACGTATACAACCAGGATAAAACAAGTATGGAAAAAATTAAACAGTTCTTGTGGGTGATCCAGTATTAGTTTCAAGTGTAAAGAAGAACAAGTACTTTGATTTTTGAACGTCAATAAAGTTGTAAATCACATACTCCATAAACGCTGCCCAGACGTGATATCAACAACAGTAATCCTTGAAACTGATACCTAAAACAATTAAGAAAATGCATAGTGGATATTAGTCTTGTAATTCTATTAGTTTTAGGACATAATATTACACGTTAGGAATCCTATTAGTATAATTACTTTCGGGCATAGACTATAATACTACAAGTTAGCATGTAAATCTAATACCTTTAGGAACACGTTAGATTTTCAATTAGTATAATTACTTTCGGGATAAATACATATTTTTAATCATGTAATCCTATTACTTAGATATATTTCTAAAAAATTCCTATTACTAATTTAATTTGAAAACGTATTATAATGTCTTATTACTAATATAATTTGATAATGTATTATATTGGTCAAGTCCATTAAGAAAAAAGAGAGTTTATATCTATCTATATCTTCTATAATATTATAAAAGCACGAATATAATATTGATAGACCAAAATCATAAAATATTAAATAAGAACTCATAGGGAAATGACATAACTGTAATAACCTTTTCTTTTTTTTTTGAACTACAATACTTTCTATGTTAATTTTTTTTTAATATTTAAGATTCCAAAATTAATAAAATTTTGACTATTATATTTTTATTAAACATATGTAGGAAGGTTTAATAAATTCAATTTCATCGGAATCCTTCGTATTGGCAATACATTCCCACTCCATAATGCCCAATACCAAGAAAAGATAAAAGCAATGTTAAATTGACTGCATAAAACGTTGAAATTGAGAAAAAAATATCCCCACAATATATTTTATATTGTATTGAAATTGCTTTCCTACTCAAATAATATTTTTTCTTATCAAATTTTCGTGTAATATTGAAAAATATACCAATTATTTACCAACAACTAAGAAAATATATTAAGAATATAAAGTGATAAAGAGAAAGAAAACTTATTTGTAATAGTCAATAGCACTAACGATTCTGCAAATGTAAATATCTAAAAGTAAAATGTCAGATCGATCTTTTTACTCTTTGAAAATAAAATTTATGGTGGATAAAATTATAATTAAGATTAAATATTCAAAACAAGATATGAACTAATATTAAGAATCTAATCAACATAAATAAATTATTTTTTATGTTAAGACCAAAAGATTATAATCTTTCAATTAATTATTTAGCAAGAGAATCCAATTCAATTATTTTAAATTCATCATATGAGTATATTATTTTTCAAGTTAAAAAAATCTTAAGGTACATAAATTTATTCCATTAAAATGGCGTTAGAGATTAAAAAACTAGATCACAAAGTAAAAATATTAGTATAGTATTAAGAATCAAACGGCCATACGAGTGTTTGAGTAAGCACAAGCAAAGCTAAATATTAAATAAGAACAAGCTTTCAAGGCTATATTATGATGAGTCGACTTTGGTATAGCAGGATTATCTTTTGTAGATGCCTTAGGGGAAATTAAAATAATTTTTCTATGTCATGCATTACTTGCAAATTTCAGATCAAGAGGCACGATACTGTTAGCAATAATAACAAATGGTGTACCAACAACGATTTTATTATGAGGTCACTCACTTTAGATTTGATATACCTCTTCAAACAAATGAAATAACCATCATAAATACAACAAAGCAGAGCATTGTGCTGAATTTAAAAGGAAAGCATAATCGATAATATGAGATGAAGCGCTTATGGCTAAGTGTCAAATGATCGAAACAATGTGCGGAGTTCTAGAGATATATTGAATATCAATGAACCGTTTGGTGAAAAATTAATGATTTGGGAGGTGATTTCTGTCAAGTACTACTAGTAGTTCCAAAATCGACGAAAGAAGAGACTATACTAGCTTGCCAAAATTATACTTATGGCATCAAATGAAAAAACAAATTCAGTATTCGGTGGCTTCTTGCTTCGTGTCGGAAACAAAGAAGAGCATCCAATAAAAGATGATTTTGTTCTTCCAGATACTTGGTTATTTTGGTTCCACAAACAAAGCAACCGCAATATGTTTTATTACACGAACAACTACATGTTGCACTTTCAAGAGGGATATCAATACTGACAACAAGAGTTCTCGTTATGGTAGAGCAATCAAAGCATTAGAAGGAAACATACACAAAAAAATATTGTCTACAAAAAAAATGTTCGGTAAGATACAATCACATTAAATATTTTTAGACTATAATACATAATTATCTAACTAACATGACTAAATTGATCATTTATATAAGTTCTGATGATACCCTTTCATTTTGAATTCGGGTATTGTACTAATGTAATAATTTTTTTGGCATTTAAATGATTTAACTATTGGGAAAAGGGCCAAATATGCCCATCTACTTTTATATATTGTCTACATTTAACCTCTGTTATACTATCAGGTCAAATTTACCCCTACCGTTATACTATCGAGCCAAATTTACCGCTACAATCAGCAAACTTTTAAAGATACCCCTTGAAATGTTAAGTAATCTAAAATCTCCCAAATTTCTTTTATATAAATCACTTGTTGTTCTTCTTGGTCCATTATTTTTAAAGACTACTATTGATGTGAATGCTAAAGTTACTAGACTATACAAATTATTCATATTTTTTTAATTACCAATTCACCCATTTCTCTTTTTGTAATAAATAAAATTAGTTTAAATTTTTATTTATTTTTCAATCATATACACATCATAGAATTTAGTGGGCCTATTTATTGTGTATTATATGCAGCTGACAATCATGTATGTACATGTATATTCAAATATATTTTGTCATTGCCCCATTAGTATAGAGTTCGATCGACTAACTTAAGAGTGTGCAATGTGTAGGCATTTAATTAAGCAAAGTTGAATTAGACAATGTAAAGTCTCTGTGGAACTTCAACTTCAATCACTAATATTTTCAAAGTCTCCATACATTTGGTACAGCGAATTCATTAAAATTAGGATGTTGCAAATACTTTTAGAATTTAGAAAAGCTATCTAATTTAGATTTTTCAATTTACTATACTTTGTTTATTCGGTTGTATTATTTATATTTTTTCTCTTATTTCTTTTCTCTAATTCAGAAAGCAGGTAAATGCTAATTATTTCAAAAACAGTGGACCAAGAAGAACAACAAGTGATTTAAATAAAAGAAATTTGAGAGATTTTGGATTACTTAACAGATCAAGGGGTATTTTTTAAAGTTTGCTGATTGTAGGGATATATTTGGCCCAATAGTATAACGATAGGGGTAAATTTGACCCAATAGTATAACGGAGGTTAAATATAGACAATATATGAAAGTAGAAGGATATACAGAAGCGGATCTAGAATTTTAAGTGTATGGGTTCCTAAAAAAATCTCAAGTTAATATATAATAATAACTAGATTAACGGACTGGGTTCCAAGCTACATATTCTTATACATTTAGTGAATTTTTCAATGCAAATACAGGATCTAGACAAAACCTACTGGGTTCACGGGAACCCGCACATATTGTGCTGGATCCGCCCCTGAGGATATATTTGGCTCTTTTCCCTTAAATATTTAAATCATCACGTGTCATTATTAACGTGCAATGCACGATCATAAATACTAGTAATAAATAACAATATGAAAATTCTTCAATAGTATTATTAACTGACATGGAAACCATTTATACTCTATACCTCTATCACTTTGGTAAAAATTCGTATGGTGCGCTTCCCATTATAGTAGGTCTTACGCGATCTAATCCGAATTAGTTAGGATTCCAAAGCAATACCGAACACAAGGTGGAAAATCAAAAGAAAAAGCAACTATTCACTCCAGGTAAAAAATGGGGTGAATATTAGAGCCAAGTAGCAAGCATTGCCAGAATATAATGTATATTTGTGACACACATGCATGCTGTAAACTATAATAGCTACTTCCGAAAAATGTAGTAAACCATATATAAAACAAAAAGATGGTTGATAAGGTTTCAAGCACAAGGCTCATCTTCATTGATGGTAGCCAAAACCTTAGTAGTTGGGCGTTTAATCACATGTACAAATCTTGGTGGAGCAATTTCTGTTGCAACGAATCTTGCAATCTTGGCCATTCTCAGAAATTTCTTAAGTTCAGAAAGGAGGAGAAAAATAAACAAGTGAATAAAGCGGAGTTGTTGTAGTTGTAGAGAAGAACATACACTATGGTGAATTTATAGGGTAAAATTACTGAGATAATAATGTTGTAACGTGTTCAATATGTAGTCCACTTAACATTAATGGTCGGCATGGAGTGGTGTCTTCTCCTTTTTGTATTAATTGCACCAAGTTGTCGTACGTCTTTAAGAGAGAAAATGACCTGACAAGTTATGACGAAAACTCTATATTACCATGATTTGTATTACTCTCAAGTGGCATCGACGTAATATATAATTATCAACAACAAAAACAAAGCTTGAAACAGTGTAATCCCACGAGTACGATTTAGAAAGGTAAATGTATACACGAATATTACCCCTATCCTCAGAAGATAAAACGTTTGTTTCTGATAGACTCTCGACTCAAGCGGGTTCAAAATGCAAAGAAGCAAATGTACAAAGAGGTCAACAAAAATTATATATTAATAAAATATATTATTACAATTGTCCTTTACGAGTTTTTATTTCCTGAAACGTATTCATAATAATCTCATCAGAAATGGTGTTAAATATATTTCTTTCTACATAAGGTACCAAAAAACCACTCATGAATTCGTTATTCATTCGATTTCGCAATTCACTCTTGATCACCTCTATCGCCGAAAAAGTTCTTTGAACTGTAGCAGTGGCAACTGATAGAAGCAAGGCAAATTTTACAAGGCGAAACACAAATGGATAATTCAAATGCTTCTTTGTCTTAACTAGTGTTTCAGAAATACCAACAAGTCCTTGTAGATTTGAGAACCTTTCATCAACATCACGAACATCAACAATATAAGTTTCAAGTTGATTCTTGAGCGTATCTTTATATTCTCATCAAAATCGTCATGATACAATTCAACCATCATCAATATCTTGTTTATGTCAAAACTGGAAAATGAATCAACTGGATCCAAGCAAGCTACTCCAACAAGCAAGTTCGTTGTCACCTCATTAAAACGAGCGTTGAGTTCTTGAACTTGCCAATCAATAATCTTAAAAAATACATCAACACGATAGTGATGTAAAATAGTATAATTAGCAACTTTACATCGAGATTTTCCAGAGTTAACATAGAAGTCATCAAAGCTTGGTATCGAAATATTATACTTGACACAAAATGCAGACACCTTATCAATAAGTGAATCCCATTCTTCTTCTCTTAGCTTTTGCAATCGTTTCTTTGCCACTTCAACAAGTATAATAGCATTTGCAATATCTTACTTCTTTTTTTGTAAGGATGTATTAAGCTCATTTATGATCCCCAAAACATATCCCACTAGGTGCAACATGAAAGCAACCTCAAATGTTTGACAAGTGCTAAGATATACCTTTGCTTTAGCTCTTTCTTCTAAAGTCCGGGCATCAACAACGATAGTCTCAAGAAGATCAATAATTGATCCAAACATAGAAATAAAGTTCTTAAAAGATTTGTAGTGCGAACCCCAACGAGTATCGACAACTCTGGCAAGACCAAGTTCTTGATTCAAACCCCTACCAGTTTCAAGTTCACCCATGTCTAATGCCTCTTGAACTTTTTCTGCTTGAGATTCTCGAAGATCATCTGTACGTTTAAAAGAGCCTCCCACTATATTCAATACATTAGAAACCAAGAATACAACTTCTCCCACTTCAAGACACTTTTTGGATACCGCAACAAGATTCAATTGAAGTTGGTGTGAAAAATAATGAATGGAATAAGCGGATTTACTTTCTTGTTGAATCAAAGTTTTGAGGCCATGTAAATCCCCTTGCATGTTTCTTGCTCCATCATAGCACTTTCCATGCACATAAGATAAACTCAAAGAAAGTTGAGCAAGGTAATCAAATATTGCTTCATTTAAACATAAAGTACTAGCATTACGAACATGAACGATCTTAATAAAATGCTCCACCACAGATCTACATCTATCAACATATCGCAAGACAATAGCTAATTTCTTTTTGCGTGACACATCACATGATTCATCAACTAGCAATGCAAAAAAGTCTCCATTTAGATCGTCCATAATTGCTTTAACTGTTTCAATTTTACATGCAATGATAATGTTTTTTTGAATTTTATGAGAGGTCAACTGATCATTCTTTGGAGCCTTTTTAATCACAAGATCACGGATTTTATCGCACATCTTTGCATACCATGAAAGAATCTCAAGAAAGTTACCTTTGTTTAATGATGATTCATCTTCACGATGTTTACGGAATGCCAATCATTGATTTAACAGGAGTCTCACAACCTTAATTGAAGCCTTCAAGTGAATTTTGTATTCGAGCTTGGTTTGACTGGATTGCCTATCAAATGAAGTTTGAATTGATTATTTTTATTTTAATAGATCTTCACATTTTCTTTTTGCATGATTATGAACATTGCTCGACTTACCAACATGCATATCGAATTTCTTCTTTTTTTGCCAACTCTTAAATCCTAAACTTGAAAATACATCGCCTCCACCTTGATGAATGTCCTCATCTTGAAAAAAGTAACAACACAAATAATAAGTTGCATCTTCTATCACACTGTACTCCAACCAATTACGATATTCATCAAACCATTTAGGATTGAAACGGCACTTTAAGCCTGAAAAATCTCTTTGAGGAAACTTATGATATCGGGGTTGGTAAGGACCTCTTCGGAGATATTCTCTCATTTGGATGATAATCTCTAATGGGTATTCTCTCTTTTGGATCGGTCGGTAAAGAATTAAGATCTATTCCTTGTCTTTGTCTTTTATAGGATTGAAGTTGCTTTTTTAACTGTTTCAAATTTTGTTCCACGGGAGTAGCAATTGGAGATGATGAACTTGGTTGTGGAAACTTGAAAAATACTGGAGGGTAAAATCTCTTCATTATAACACAAACCGGATTACCAAATTAGAATTAGAATTAGAAGAATAATTTTGTATATGTTTAACCTTAAATTTAAACTATCATGGCAAACAAGAATTAAAAGTAAAAGAATACACTAAGATTTTGAACTTCAGTACTATTCTGAGATTTTGATTTGACTTACTTTATGGTTTATAACTTTTTAATGTGGCCGAAGACAACCCAAGAAAAGATCACTCATCAGATTACAGAACTATTGCAATGAAAGTTTCATTCATGGATAACAACAAAGGTGATCTTCCTAGATAGTTGGAGAGATGTCCATAAGCAAGCCAACAGCCATAACATCAAAATTCTCTCGGCTATTCATTAATTCCATACTACTTTCAGTTTCGTTGCATCAAATTTAACTAACAATAATGCAAGACCAACTATTTCCATTCCATAGCATCAATTTCTCTCAAATATACAGAAACCTATTTGGGGTTACGACTATAACTGATTTAGCCATAAGATTAATCAATAGAGTGAGCAACACACATCACTGTTGTAGTTAAACCAAATGGAGATGCACAAGCACAGAGATAAGAAAGCACATATATTTAGAAAATTGAAAAACCTGGCCTTATTAGGCTTTGTAACTAAAAGAAAAAAAATATTAAAAATCGAAGAAAAACATGATAGTGACAATTGACGGGCTGACAGCAAGAGATGGAGAAAGATGACCCAACGAGAAGCGACGGTGGCTTATGACTAATGGAGGAGACGACTATGAAGCAATGTTCTTTGAAATGAACTACAACAAAGAGAAGAAAGCATATAGAGGTGAAGGAAATTTATTGGGATTAAATATTTATGCAAAAGAGGAATAAATATTGAAAATTGAAAAACTAGAACTGGTTCTTATTGATCACCTGAACTTTTAGTTAGATACCAAGATGAAGCCCTTTGTCTTTGTCACGACCCCAAATCCTAACAGGTCGTGATGGCGCTTATCGTGGAACTAGTCTAGCCAACCATCACCTAATTACTCATTTGTTCTATTATAATACTTCAAGAATCAACAATAAGCAACAAAGAAAACATTAAATAATCTATTTAAGTCTTTACGCCCCCATAATAATCTAACAGTCTAAACAACTCTCCCAAGACTGGAGTCAATGATCATGAGTATCTAAGAAAATAAACTAACTCTGCTAATGTCTTAATCAATGTCTATGAAATAAATACTAATACTAATAAAGGAAGGGAAATGGAGAAGTTGTGGACGCTGAACAACTACCTCGAAATCCCGTGAGCTGCTGAATACAACGAAGACAGCTACTGCTCTGAACCGGTACCTGGATCTATGGACATAGGCACATGGGGTAATGATGAGTACGCCAACTCAGTAGTAATGAAAATAAATCATAGCCTGAGAAATACGTAACACACAGCACAGATACACCAATTCACAAAAACAATAAAACACCAACTCACCATAAAGTATTCATCAAATACATAAGTTCGAAAACCATTTTCCAGAAATCCTTTGAAACAAGTATAATTTCAATATATCTCAGTAAAATCAGTTTGAAAAAACGAAGTGAATCACAGTTAAAATCTCAGTAAAATCATCATAAATCTGCTCCTCGGGCCATAATCATTTCTCGTAACAATTTCCCTCAGCACCTCACCATCACTCAGTATCAGCCCAGCGGGCAACCTCACAGTCACTCAGTATCAGCCCCGCGAGCATCACTCGCACTCAGTATGTACATGCGCTCACTGGGGGTGAACAGACTCCGGAGGGGCTCCTACAGCCCAAGCGCTATAACAAGCCACATCATGGCATAAATCACTCACAATATTGGCCCTCGGCCAACCACATCATGGCATAAATCACTCACAATATTGGCCCTCGGCCTCTCTCGTATCATAACATCCTCACAACATTGGCCCGCAACCTCACTCAGTCAGACACTCTCAACATGCCACTCGGGCCATCATTATACCGGGTTCTCGACTCAAAACAGTGTTTCATTTTCAAGAAATAATATCAAAATACTCTGAGTGTCAAAACAATTTTCAAGAAAAAACTGAGTGAAAAATCATAACATATCAAGTGAGAAAAATAGTAAAACATCCCCCCAAGGGGTAAGCAGATCGGCACTAGGCCCCGAACATGGCTTGCAGCCCAAATTTATATCAAAATATATCAATACTATTAAGCATAGGCTTTAAAATTGGGTTCGCAACTCAATAGTTGCCTAAAAAGGAATATATTTCCAAATTTTCAATCATTGCATTCCAAAATCCGTGAAAGGATGGAAAGTCCGGGATTTCATACCCTCAGGACAGGATTTAAAGACATTACTTACCTCAAACTAGCCCGAAATGCTACTCTGCAACCCGTTTGCCTCTCGAATCAACTTTCGAGCGCTTCAAATCTATAAAGATCAGATCTTTACCATAAAATTATGCTAAAGGAACGAATTTCAATCGAAAAGTACCAATTTTAGCATAAACTCCGAATTTAGCCAAAAAAAACTCGGGCCCGTGTCTCGGAACTCGACAAATTTTATACTAAAATGTACTTCATCATCTCACGAGTCCGTACATAATGCTAAAATCGAAGTTCGTTTGACACCTCAAATCAATCCCTAAAGGTCTCATAATCTAAAGCCTTAACTCCACCTTTTTCTACTGATTTTCATGAATTTAACAATGATATTAAGGTCTTTAATCACCTACAATCTAGTTTTAGGGTCCAAAATACTTACCTCAACAAAGAACACTGATTTCCCCTCTTCAAAATCACATCCAAGCTCTATTCCCGTTCAAAAATGGTGTTAAAAGGTCTAATGGTCGCGGAGGGTAATAAATTTATACTTTCTGCCCATGGGTTCCGCACCTGCGGCCCATTTCTCGCACATGCGGGACCGCACCTGCGATCAAATCAACCGCACCTGCGACTTTTCATTAAACGGCCTAACTCCGCACATGCGACTCACATTCTGCACCTGTGACTTCGCAGGTGCGGCCCCCTATCCGCATCTGCGACCTTTTCCCTGGCTGGCCAATTCTCGCACTTCTGGATCCTTTTTTCGCACTTGCGGGCCCGCACCTGCGATCAAACAGCAGGTGCGGAAACAACAGTGAATTCACACCATCAGATGTTTGCTGCAAATTTCCAACTCCAAACATCCCGTTAACCATCCGAAATCAATCCCCAGCCTCTCGGGAACCCAACCAAATATACCAATATATCATATATGATCATTCAAACTTAGTTGCACTCCTGAAACACTAAAAACAACATCAAAACACCAAAATCACCTCGAATTCAAGCCTAAGAACTTTGAAATTTCTAAAATCCACCAACAATGCCGAAACTATCCAAAACAACTCCGATTGACCTGAAATTTTGCAGACATATCCAAAATGACCTTACGAACCTGTTTCAACTGTCGGAATTCCATTCCGACCCTGATAGCCTATTTTTCACTGCCGACCGGAAAATACCAAAAACTAACTTTCGTCAATCCAAGTCTAATTCTACACCGGTCCTCACAAAAATATTCCGAACACACTCCTAAGTCCCAAACCACCTAACGAAGCTATCCGAGCCATAAAATCCGCATTCCGAGGTCATTTACCAGAGTTGACTTTTCGCACTCTAAGGCTATTTTTAAAGACTAAGTGACTAAATTCCCACTACAACCATTCCGATTCCGAGCCTACCAACTCTAACACATCAATAACAGTAATATCAACCTATGACAAGGCAATAACAGTAATTATAATGCAGGTTCTACGTAACGACCGACCGGGTCGTTACAGTCTTTGAGAGAGACGACCTTCTGGGCAGGGGCTTATGGAGGAGATGATTATGGGAGCGATTCTCTTTTAAATTTAACGAGAGAGAGGGGGGGATCGAAGGGCTTGGGATTAGAACTGATCATTTTCTGATTTGGGAAATTGAGGGATATTTTTTGATTTGGGGAATTTGCGGATATTTTAAAAAATATAAACGGCGTCATTTTTGGAGTAGAAAAGAGACGTATATTAAAAAAATCAAAAATAGAGGGCATTGTGACTAACTAGTTTCGTACTCAGGAATATGTGAAAAATCTTAACCCTCTTTACCAGCAGATTAGGTGATTCACTTGTTTGAAGCGGGTTCAAAATAATCTTTATACCATTACTTTTTCGAAGATAGAAAAAATATACCTATATACAAAGTATTATTTTTCGACGAAGCGGGTTCATATGAATCCTCTTGACCCCATATAGGTCCGTCCCTGATACACAGATATTACCCTATCCTCAGAAGATAGAACGTTTGCTTTCGATAGATTTTCGGCTCAAAAAAAAATAAAAATAAATATAATATATATTTGCATTTTTTGAAATATCGAACTCCATTATTTATTCGTATAAAGTGAAAAACTTTTTGCGAAGCTGTATAGATGACGACCTTGGCCAAAAGTGTTTGCACCACCGCCTCTCTGGGCATGTGGGAACCAAAGATGTTTTCCATCTTTGACCTTACGTCTCTAACAGACGACTAACAATCACAATCCTCGTCACACTTTTCCAAGCAAAAAATTCCAAAATCTGTACATCATTCTTGACTTTTGAGGATATTTCCACATCTTGTACGATAATATGAAGTGCAGAGGTGTGCCTAACTTCTCCCTTTATTGTTAGCCGTCTGATGATTACTTATCGATGTATACAGGGTTAGGTTATAGCCGGTTTGAGCAAGCCGTAAAAATCAATTTATTTTAACAAAAATATTTTTCACAAAAGTATTTTTGGTGAGAAGTTGTTTCTTTTGCTTATCAAAAAACTGCTTTTACTTTTTTCAAATGTACTTTTTTTCCTTTCGTAAGCTTCGCCAAACATCTTAATTTTAAAAAAAATAATATTTTTGATAAAAAAAAAAAGTTTGACCAAAAAAACTATTAATTAAGTTGTTTAGCTTGAGCGTAGAGCTAAAGAAGAGAATATAGATTAAAGACTGGTGTAATTGATATAACTAGGTAACGAATTCGAAGTAGCTGCTTAGTGCAGGACCATCATCAAGTTGTGGCAGCACCCCGTGTGTTATCAATACCTCAGGATGAGGGACAAAACTAATTACCCGCACCAAATGTTTACATATCACGAATATGGAGTGCACCTTTATTACTTACCATGTTTTATTAGGAGTATATCTTATCACCTCAAAATATATATAAACTCGTCAAGTTTTAAGTTGTCTGTTAACTATACTCCAGAAGGATGCATAATAAGTTGGTTAGCAAAAGAGAAAATATTATTGAAGATTTTCATTTCCTAGTTTTTTGACTGAAAACAATATTTCTACCTTCATAAGGTAGGGTTAGGTCTGCGTACACACTATCCTCATCATATCCCACCGTGGGATCTTGTTGTCGTTGTTGTTGTTTCATTTCTTGGTTTGCTATTTAATTATATTCGAAGGAGTGCAGAGCCCCAGAACTGCTTCTTGAAATCCATTTATGCGCAGAAAGGCTTCTTCCTAGTTCCTGGTATAGTATAGCACTATATATCACAAGCCTTATTTTATTCCTTTTTTACGTATCAACGGCACATATTTGGTGCATCAATCGTACCAGCCAGCGCTGTGCTTTCCAACTTTACCATTCTATTGGTCCCACAGAAATCGTACGTGTGTCTTCTTATGGTCATTAATTAATTAATACAAAAAGGGATTACCTCTTGGAAAGGTCAAGTCCGATTTCCTCTTTTACATGGAATTTAAGTACACGTGAGCATGTGCTTAATTAATTAATATTCTTCCGTGGATGGTATACAAAATGGTACAAATCCAGAATATGCCAATGCCTCTCAAACTTGTCACATATATGGATTCTTCATTTATTCATTTTTTTTGTTGGGTGCACTAACAAAATTTCATATTCATAGTTGAAAATATTGGAAGTCTATATTTACGGTGTAGGAACATTTTAATGGTGTAAGATCATTTGAATAAAATAGTGCGGACTTGAGCTAAAACGGACAATATTTCATGCTGTGTTAGGAGTATTTTGGGCCAGCATTTCGTCTAACTCACAAGTAATGGAGTATTATTTTTCATCAGAATTTCACGCAACTAAATCGAAATAGATTAGAGATATATAGATGACAAATCATTTCGAAGTCAAGAAACAGATAATTATGTTCTTGATGATATAAGCTACTTGGTAAGCATTCTACTTGAATTTTTTTGGCAATATACGGCATGTATCAATACTGATGAAACTACCTGGAAGCGAATCCAAAATAGCTCTCAACTAACTATTCATGGTCATGCTTGTGATTCATTTCGGAACTTTAATTTTGACGTACACCTTCTGCTTTTTCAATTGCACAGAAAAAAGGACTTACTGATAATGACGCTGCTGGTGCTCGGAAACTACAATGTGGAATGTCCTTGTATATAGGGTGGAGCTAGAATGCCGGATTCGGCCGAACCCAATAGTTTTAATTCGAACTTTGTATTTGTCTTAAAAAATCAATTGAACGTATGTACATTTTTAATTTAGAACTCAGTAACTTAAAATAATTAGAATCCCCAACTTATAAATTTGAAATTCTAGCTCCGCCTCTCCTTGAATAAACCAAAGTGACCCTTAGCTACTATTGAAGGTCGTCAAAAGAAAAAAACGGGACACAACTTTATTTTGAAATCTACAGATGATTTAGATCTTTGGACCCCTCCTCCCGGATAAGTGTGAAGTTGGAATTAAGATAGGATTTCAACCACATATGAATGTTATTAGTGTTGGGGTTTTTTTAGGCTATTAATGCTTAAAATAGGGTCAATAGAAAATACAGGGAAAAATAAAATATTTGAGTAATATTTGAGTTTCCGTCTTTGATTGTTCCATATGGGAAAAAGGAAAAGGTTTTTAATGGGTATATAAATAATTGCTCTTCTTCTAGCTCATAAAGAGTTGAGAAGAAGGCAAGTCTCGCGCCGTCGTCGTCGTCATAGCTCGGCTTCGGCTTTGGTCAAATGATCGATTGATTAATTTTTGGAGCAAATTTATTTGTTAATAGTAAATATTAACAGAAATGTTATTAAATATTTATTTTAATAACAAAATACAGTTATCCAATTTCATTTTTGTGTTTTTGTAACAGAAAATTAACTACCCTCTTCAATTTTCCCTCTTTATTATGGCATTTATGTTATGGCCGTTTTGCAAAAATAGTCATTCTGAAGAGTTGCACCTCTTCAGATTTCAGCCCAACTTTAGCTATAAATACAAGTCAATTCTCTCAGATTTTTCATACGAATTTCTGAGTTCTCCTCCTTTCTTCTGCATATGTTAACTTCAAAGAAAGCAACAGTAAGTGTGATCTGCTACCGAACTTTGTGTTCGCTGAAATACTGGTATTTGAAGTACCACTACACCAGCGTGTAATTCGTTCCATCCTGGGAGGAAATAATCCATAACCTTCGGTACTAGGAGGGGATTAAATTCCTTAAGGAAACATTGTGAATTCAATGGGCTCGAATTGGTTTTTATTTCGTTTACATTTCTTTTTGAATATTATTTTTATTATCTCCAGAATTATTTGACAAATACAGTTTACTAACAAGCTTAAGGAATTTAATACATTTTCTGTATTTTTGGTATACTCACTGTTTCTGGAGAGCAAAATCTTTGTGGTTTTCTACTCTATTGGAGATTAAAATCTACGTGATTTTAACGTTTGTGTCATTCTTTTACAGAAATGACGAATGACAACGGAAACCAAGTTGTTCCGATGGCAACTGTCAATGCCTCAACGAGCCGAACAACACCGGCAGCATTGGCACCGGCGAGAAACTCGAAAAAGATTTCGGGATTGATTTCAAGCACTGGCAGCAAAAGATGTTCTTCTACTTGACTACTCTAAATCTCCAGAAGTTCATCAAGGAAGATGTTCTTGTGTTGTCCGATGAAACTCCAGAGAATGAACGCTTTCTCGTGATTGAGGCGTGGAAGCACTCTGATTTTCTGTGCAAGAATTATATTCTCAGCGGACTGGAGGACGCTTTGTATAACGTCTACAGTGTCGTGGAGACGTCAAAAGAACTGTGGATTGCGCTTGAAAAGAAATACAAAACTGAAGATGCCGGGTTGAAGAAGTTCGTTGCCGCAAAATTTTTGGACTACAAAATAGTAGATAACAAGTCTGTTATTACCCAACCAGGAATTGCAAGTGATTATTCACGATCTCCTTGTTGAAGGTACAAGTAGAATTAATACTAATGTTGGTAGTATTAATTTTATTATGTTTACTAACAGAATTTTCATTGAAGGTCTTGTCATCAATGAAGCATTCCAAGTAGCAGTGATGATTGAGAAGTTGTCTCCGTTGTGGAAGGACTTCAAAAATTATTTGAAACACAAATGCAAGGAGATGTCCCTTGAAGATCTCATTGTTCGGTTGAGAATCGAAGAGGACAATAAAGCTGCTGACAAGAGAGGCCGTGGAAACTTAACAATAATGGGAGCAAATATTGTTGAAAATAACAAAAAGAGGAAGAAGGTTTCTGGACCGAAAAACAACCCAAACAAGAAGCGGTTCAGCGGAAATTGCTACAACTGTGGAAAAGCCGGACACAAATCTACGGAGTGTCGGGCTCCGAAGAAAGACAAGAAGAAAGGTCAAGAAAACATGATTGAAAAGCATGATGATGTTGATGACTTGTGTGCCATGCTTTCCGAATGCAACTTGGTGGGAAATTCTAAAGAGTGGTGAATTGATTATGGAGACACTCATCATGTTTGTGCTGTTAGAGAAGCTTTTGCTACTTATGCTCCTGTTGGACCTGAAGAGACGCTTTCTAAGGGAAATGCTGCAAAGGACAAGATTGAAGGACGTGGGAAGATATTTCTCAAAATGACTTCTAGCAAAGTGGTGACTTTGAACAACGTCCTTCATGTTCCCGAGATTAGGAAGAATTTAGTCTCTGTTGGACTTCTTGTTAAGAATGGTTTTAAATGTATCTTTGTATCCGATAAGGTTGTAATAAGTAAGAACGAAATGTTTGTAGGAAAAGGTTACCTCACACAGGGCCTTTTTAAGCTGAATATAATGGTTGTTGAAAATAACAATAAAATTCCAGTTTCGTCTTACTTACTTGAGTCAAATGAATTATGGCATATACGTTTGGGTCATGTCAATTATAAAACCTTGCGGAAAATGATTAACTTGGAAGTATTGCCTATGTTTGAATGCAACAAATCAAAATGTCAAATATGTGTGGAATCTAAGTATGTTAAACATCCTTATAAGTCAGTTGAAAGGAATTCAAATCCTTTAGACTTAATTCACACAGATATTTGTGACATGAAGTCAATACCATCTCGCGGTGGAAAGAAGTATTTCATAACTTTTATTGACGATAGTACTCGATATTGCTATGTTTACTTACTTAATAGTAAAGATGAAGCAATAGACGCATTCAAGCAATACAAAAATGAAGTTGAAACGCAACTTAACAAGAAAATCAAAATGATAAGAAGTGATAGGGGTGGTGAATATGAATCTCCTTTTGAATAAACATGTTTAGAATATGGAATTATTCATCAAACAACGGTCCCTTACACGCCCCAATACAATGGGACTGCGGAAAGAAAGAATCGTTCATTAAAGGAGATAATGAACGCATTGCTGATAAGTTCTGGTTTGCCACATAACTTCTGTGGGGAAGCCATTCTTACGGCTAAACGAATACTAAATCGAGTACCCCGTAGAAAAATACAATTCATTCCATATGAAAAATGGAAAGGAAGGAAGCCCAACCTGAATTATTTTAAAGTGTGGGGGTGGTTGGCAAAAGTGCAAGCTCCTAAACCCAAAAGGGTACAAATAAGACCGAAAATCGTTGATTGTGTTTTCATAGGATATGCTACCAATAGTAAACCATATCGATTTCTGGTTCATAAATCAAAAAATCCCGACATTCATAATAATACGGTTATAGAATCAGATAATGCTGAGTTCTTTGAAAATATATATCCGTATAAAAAGGAATGTGAGTCGATTGGTGAAGGATCTAAACGACCTCGGGAAGAAATAAAAGAAAGTACATTTAATCAGGAGGATCCAAGATGTAGTAAACGTCAAAGAACGTCAACTTCATTTGGACCAGATTTTGTGACTTTCTAATTGGAGAATGAGCCTCAAACATTTAAAGAAGCTATGTCTTCTTCGGAATCATTATTTTGGAAAGAGGCAGTAAATAGTGAAATAGAATCCATATTGAACAACCATACATGGGAATTGGTTGATCTTCCTCCTAGAAATAAACCGTTGGGTTATAAATGGATCTTTAAGAGGAAAATGAAAGATGATGGCACTATTGAAAAATATAAGGCAAGACTTATGGTCAAAGGGTATAGACAACGAGATGGTCTTGACTATTTGATATATACTCTCCAGTTACAAGAATTACGTCCATACGAAGGTTAGTAGCGTTAGCTGCAGCTTATGGTCTTGAAATTCATCAAATGGATGTTAAGACGGCCTTATTAAATGAAGAGTTGGAGGAAAAAATCTACATGGAACAACTTGAAGGGTTTGTGGTTCCAAGTAAAGAAAAGAAGGTATGTAGACTTGTTAAGTCCCTTTACGGATTAAAACAAGCACCCAAACAATGGCATGCAAAATTTGACCAAACAATGTTGTCAAATGATTTTAAAACAAATGAATGTGATAAATGTGTGTATATTAAAAATGTTCCAAATCACATAGTCATTGTTTGCTTATATGTGGATGATATGTTGATAATGAGTAATGATATTGCCAATATAAATGCGACTAAGTGTATGCTAACTGCAAAGTTTGATATGAAAGACTTGGGAGTTGCTGATTTAATTTTGGGAATTAAGATCCATAAGACTTCTCAAGGTCTGGCATTGTCACAATCTCATTATATTAAGACAATACTTGAAAAATTCAGCACTTGGGCTTTAAAGTTGCAAAGACTCCAATTGACATGAATCTTGCATTAGCAAAGAACAAAGGCCAAAGCATATCACAATTGGATTATGCTCGTGCGTTGGGATGCTTAATGTACATCATGAATTGTACACGACCATATATAGCTTGTGCTATAAGTAAATTGAGTCGATATACGAGCAATCCAGGTCAATCTCATTAGATGGCCATGAAACGAGTTTTGGGGTATGTAGTACATACCCAGGACTTTGGTTTGCACTACAGTAAATATCTTGCGGTCATTGAGGGATACTGTGATGCAAATTGGATCACCGGATCAACTGATTCCAAGTCCACAAGTGGATATGTATTCACTATTGGTGGAGGAGCGGTATCTTGAAAGTCGTCCAAACAAACTTGTATTGCTCGCTCTACAATGGAGGTTGAGTTCATAGCCTTAGATAAAGCCGGTGAAGAAGCTGAATGGCTCAGAAATTTCTTGGAAGACATTCCATTTTGGCCCAAACTGTTGGCACCAATATGCATACATTGCGATAGTCAAGCGGCAATTGGAAGGGCTGGGAGCGTTATGTATAACGGTAAATCTCGTCATATACGAAGAAGACATAAAACCGTTAGGCAATTACTCTCTAGAGGAATTATCACGATTGGCTATGTAAAGTCAAGTGATAATATGTTGGATCCACTTACAAAAGGCCTAACTAGAGAGGTAGTTGAGAAATCATCAAGGGGAATGGGACTATGGCCGAGAACAAGTCATAGTGGCGGTAACTCTACCTAGAAGACTGGAGATCCCAAGATCTAGGTTCAAGGAGATCAAACAAAGTCATTAATGACAGTTCAACATTGTCAACTAAACTATTGGTCCATTCTCGTGATGAGACAATGTTCAGTACCAAGGATAAAGCATTAAGGCTTTTTAATGATTTCTAAATTTGATACGGGGTATATCAAATAGTGTATCTACGGGATGACACGTTTAGGAATCACCTATGTAAGTGTGAAGTGTTAGTCGCTTCAAGGTGGATTTTTCAAGGCCAGTTCTCTATGCACTTATGATATCAGGCGGTGTTCATGGCTGAAACAAACACAATAATGAGAACCAAAGACGGTTTGTATGACTTATGGTTGTCTAGGTTTCAACGGTTCAAAGATATCAAATCTACCGATTGATCGAGTATATCCGACATAAGTTCACTACGAAAATTTCAAAGGGAAACCTACTTATCCAGATGCAATTAATCCTTGATTACGAATCACAGAGTTTTTTATGCATACTTCCATGATATAGCCATTCCTCATTCACGTGGGGGATTGTTGGGGTTTTTAGGCTATTAATGCTTAAAATAGGGTGAATGGGAAATAGAGGGAAAAATAAAATATTTGAGTAATATTTGAGTTTCCCTCCTTGATTGTCCCATATGGGAAGAGGAAAAGGTTTTTTATGGGTGTATAAACAATTGTTCTTCTTCTAGCTCATAAAGAGTTGAGAAGAAGGCAAGCCTCGCGTCGTCATCGTCGTCGTCGTCGCTCCGCTCGGCTTCGGCTTCGGATTCGGATTCGGATTTGGATTTGGATTTGGATTTGGTCAAATGATCGATCGATTGATTAATTTTTGGACCAAATTTATTTGTTAATAGTAAATATTAACATAAATGTTATTAAATATTTGTTTTAATAACAAAATATTAATAGTAAAATAAATATTAATATTAAATCCAATTCAGTTATCCAATTTTCAGTTTTCTATTTTTGTAACAGAAAATTAACTACCCTCTTCGTTTTCCCTCTTTATTATGGCATTTATGTTATGGCCGTTTTGCAAAAACAGTCATTCTAAAGAGTTGCACCTCTTCAGATTTCAGGCTAACTTTGGCTATTAATACAAGTCCATTCTCTCAGATTTTTCATACGAATTTCTGAGTTCTCCTCCTTTCTTCTGCATATTTTAACTTCAAAGAAAGCAACAGTAAGTGTGGTTTGCTACCAAACTTTGTGTTCGCTGAAACACTGGTGTTTGAAGTACCACTACACCAGTGTGTAATTCTTTCTATCCTTGGAGGAAATAATCCATAACCTTGGGTACTAGGAGAGGATTAAATTCCTTAAGGAAACACTGCGAATTCAGTGGGCTCGAATTGGTTTTTATTTCGTTTACATTTCTGTTTGAATATTATTTTTATTATCTCCAGAATTATTTGACAAATACAGTTTACTAACAATTAGCAGCAGCATTTGACCTACTGCATTGCACTTTTTGTTTACTATTATTTCTTCTTTTGTTCCTTTTTGTTAACAAAGCACCACTAAGCACGTAAGATACGTGTACGGAAAAGGACTGTGTCTCCTTTAACTACATGATTCAATATTTACTCATTCTATCAATGTAAGCTCCTACGAGCTTAGCTCTTAGCCTCTAGAACCTAAGTAAATGACCCGGGAAGAGCTGAAGCAAAGAGTCAAGACGAACAGAGGCGGCCCTAAGATTAGTAGGTGGCAAGTGAACAAGAGCGTATTGCTCAACCAGTACTACCATCAAAATTTTAAGAATTCCAAGCAAAATATAAGATCATTTTCAACATATATATCCAAAAAATTTGTCGAGGTTAACGGAGTCCAGTAACACATCTTCTCAATACATAGGACCACCTCTGAGGACGATTGGAAGACCGTATACAGGCTTGGCTAGTTTCTTACAAAGTCAAGTTGGACAACTAATCCAGATTCACGCTCGATGAGCCCACTATGGGAGGTAAACTTGATCCCTACTAAGAGGTTTACCGTTCTCATCAATACTTGTTTCAAAACCAACCCTCTTATTTAAGGGTGAAGCGATTTCAACCATCCCACCAGCCTTGGCGGTTTGTTGCCCCTTTATTCAGTGTGGAGAATTGACTGAGTTTTGGAGGAAATCTTTTCAAGATTTTTAAACCCCTTCTAAAATAGACATGTGTAATAGTTTAGGAGATGGTCGTATACTTTGTCGGAGAAGAGACTAATTGGGAAAGAAGTATTAAGGTTGTTTTTAGAAAGCCACGTGATGGGTATAGAAGGGCATGTGTCTTGTCAATCAACTGCCAAGATGAAGTTCAGATTAACGGCTCAGATTCTTTCTAAGTGAATTAGTTAGTTGGTCTCAATATTCAGTTGTTGGGCTTAGCTGTTATAACAGAATTGTGCTAAGGGAGGTTATTCAGTTTTTGACCGGTAATTTTCTCTCTATCTCTCTTCATTCTCTTTCCTTTCTGCTTACCTTCTTTCTTCTTCTTCTCCAATTCTAATACCTTGACCTAATCCAGTTCATCTCCATTACATGTGATGTTCCAGCTGATTAAAGATTAATTCAGTAGTTCTTATTTTCATTTCAATTTTGTACGGTGAAAGTGTGGATTGTAATTCCAATTTAGTGATCAATAAAATTCCATTTTGTGTTTTTTGATTCCATTGTTGTGAGAATATAACAACTTGGTATCAGAGCGACTCCTGGAAAATCAATGACGATAACAGAAACAAGGTCCGAATACATGGAGGACTATGTCAGAATATTGGAAAATCTGTTACAGATTCACATCGAAAGTTCACAGAAAAAATCAGAAGCAACTGATGCAAAAATTGATGATCTAGCTAAGAAATTAGATGTGTTGATGGACAAGTTGCTTCCAAATCAAGCGGGTATTCTGGGCAGTGCTCCAGCTGAGGGAGTCTATCTCGAAGGAACCAGCAATTGATCGAGGAGAGAGTTCAAGGCCACAACTCTAGCTCTCGAATGGAGATTCCCTACTTTGAAGGAAATGGAGGAGAAGATCCTTGTTCATGGTTGAGAAGGTGTGAAAGGTACTTCCACTACAATCATGTAGTTGATCATGGCCAGAAGCTAGAAGAGGTTGTTCTTCATCTGCAAGGAAGGGCTGAGGCATGGTATTGCTCCTACCAATTAAGCAAAGGCCATGGTAGTTGGCAAGAATTTTGTGAAGAGTTGTGCAAAAGGTTTCAAGATGCTGAAAATAGTAAGTTCAATCTTATTGGTGAATTCAAGAAAATAGAGCAAAAAGGTACTGTCAATGAGTACCTAGAAAAGTTTGAGGACTTGAAAGCATGGATTTTGATTAGGAGTCCTACTATACCAGAGGATTTTTTCTTGGAATTCTTTGTGGAGGGACTGAAAGAAGAGATAAGGCATATTGTTAATATGCTTAACCCCTATACATTGAGCCAAGTTGTTGAGAAAGCTAGGCATCAAGAGAGGGTTATAGAGACTTGAAACAGGAAAGGGAAATCAATGTGGGAAGGGTGGTTAACCCAAAAATTCCACATCTTCTAACCTACCAAGTTCTAATCCAGTTGTTAGAAGTGCAGGGAATGTTAGCCAGAGCAATAGATTGTTTGAGTCAAGAAGAGCTCAAGGTCTATACTACAAATGTGGAGAGAAGTACCATTCAGGGAACCAATGTAAGAACAAGAAGTTGAATGCTATGACTACTTCTACAGAACAGACTGAAGAAGATCCTATTTTCCACACAGAAGAGATGGGGAAGGAGATGTAGAGATACCTAAGAAGGAGATGTAGAGATACCTAAGGAGGAGATTATGGATGAAGCTATAAGTTTAAATGCACTATCAGGAACTGAGGTTCCCAACACTATCAAGCTTAGAGGGAGATCTAAAAAGAATACCATGATCATTCTGCTAGACTCAGGAAGCACTCACAGTTTCTTAGATTTAAAAACTGTCAGAAAAATGGGATGTCTAATCATGGAAGCAGTGCCTATGAGAGTTACTGTGCCCTATGGTAACCATCTCATCAGCTTGCACACTTGTCCTAAATTCAAATGGAGTATATAAGGGGTGGATTTTGAAGACTCAATGAGACTCATCAGATTATGGGTAATGACATGGTACTAGGGGGAGACTGGATGAAAGGCCACAATCCAGTTCTACTGGACTTTATAGAATATAAAGTCCAGGTGACACATAAAGGCAAGAGGGTGGAACTCAAGGGAATTTACAGTCAAAATGAGCTAAAAAGCATGACTACTTCTGGAGTCAAAAACCTACTTAAAAAGGGGCAATCCATCTAGGCTCATCTCTTTACAATTTCAACTACAGAGTTGCAGTTAAAAGAGAAGATACCTGCATCCATCAGTAGTGTTTTGGAGCTATTTCCAGATGTGTTCTCTGAACCAAAGAAGCTGCCACCAAGGAGAAATCATGACCACTTCATTTCCCTGAAAGATGAAGCAACACCAGTCAGCTTAAGGCCATACAGGTATAGCTAATTTCAAAAGAATAAAATTGAGAAACAAGTGAATGAGATGCTTAGTAATGTCATAATCCAACCTAGTCACTCTCCTTTTTCTTCTCCTATACTACTAGTTAAGAAAAAGGATGGTAGTTGGAGGTTTTGTATTGACTATAGAGCCCTTAACAATATGACTATTAAGGATAAATTTCCAATTCCCTTAGTAGATGATTTGATGGATGAGTTACATGGCTCTTGTATCTATTCTTAAATTGATCTAAGGGATGGTTACTATCAGACTAGGATGGGAGAATAAGACATCTATAAAACTGCTTTTAGGACTCATTTGGGGCATTATGAGTTCAAAGTCATGCTATTTGTCTTGACAAATGCCCCTGCCACTTTTCAATCCCTCATGAATCATGTGTTCAAGGCATATTTGAGGAAATTTGTGCTGGTGTTCTTTGATGATATTTTGATCCATAGTGCATCTTTAGAAGATCATATTGCACACCTTCAAGTGGTGATGAATTTATTAAGGAAGGAGCAGCTCTTTGCTAAACTTTCTAAGTGATCATTTGGGCAGTCTAGAGTGGAATACTTGGGGCATATCATTACTGGAGAAGGGGTAGCCACAGATCCTTCAAAGATTGAAGCAATGGCCAATTGGCCAACCCCCCACAACAGTAAAAGTACTTGGGGGATTCCTAGGTCTGACAGGATACTATAGAAGATTTGTGAGGTCCTATGGAGTGATCAACAAACCCCTCACAAATTTACTAAAGAAGAATGGATTCCAGTGGGACACAGAAGCTGAGAAAGCATTCCAGTCACTGAAGACAACCATGATAACTGCTCCAGTTTTGGCTTTGATTGATTTCACTAAAACTTTTATAGTTGAGACTGATGCATACTCCAGTGGCATGGGAGTTGTGTTAATGCAAGAAGGAAGACCTATAGCTTTTTTCAGCAAAGCTCTAGCACCAAGACACATGGTGTTGTTAACTTATGAAAAAGAGTACATAGTTGTTTTATTAGCTGTAGAAAAATGAAGACTCTACTTACAGGGAGGCCATTTTATAATCAAAACAGACCACCAAAGCTTAACGTACTTGCTAGAACAAATAGTCACCACAGCTTTGCAGCAGAAAGGGTTGGCTAAATTGATGGGGTTGGACTATGAAGTACAGTATAAGAGAGGCACTGAGAACATGGTAGCAGATGCCTTGTCTAGGGTGCAGGAGGTTGAATTTAGTTTGAATGCAATATCAACTACTAAACCAACCTGGATGACAGAAATTGAGCTCAGCTATGAGCATGACCCTACTGCCTTGCAACTAATCACTGAGTTGATCACCATTCCTCATAGCAAACCTCAGTATTCTCTAGCACAAGGGATCTTGAGGCATGAGCAGAAAATTTATGTGGGTAGAAGTTTTGATCTAAGAACTAGAATATTTGAGTTGCTACATCATCCCCCCTTGGAGGTCATTCAGGACAACAGGCACTCTCAAAAGAATAAAGATGATATTTTATTGGTCTAACATGAAGCAAGATGTTTTCAAGTGGGTGTCTGAGTGTGATACTTGTCAGAGGGTCAAAACTACTAATTCACACCCTGCAGGCCTTCAACAGCCCCTGCCAATTCCCGACCTTCCTTGGCAAGATATAGCCATGGACTTTATATAAGGACTACCTTCTTCCTATCACAAGAATGCAATCTCAGTGGTGGTGGACAGATTAACTAAGTATGGCCACTTCTTATCTCTAAAACATCATTTCAATGCTCAGGATGTTGCTGATATGTTCCTAAAGGAAATCTACAAGCTACATGGGTTGCATAAATCTATTGTCACTGATAGAGAGTCAGTGTTCACCAGCCATTTCTGGCAAAGGTTGTTCAAAGCTTTGGGTACTAAGCTCAAAATATCAACAGCCTATCATCCACAAACTGACGGACGGACAGAAAAACTCAACAGGTGCCTGGAGTCCTACCTCAGGGCCATGGTGTTTACTAGCCCCAAACAGTGGGTCAAATGGTTGCCACTGGCTGAGTGGTGATACAACACCAACCACCATTGTTCCCTAAACACTACGCCCTTTCAAGCTTTGTATGGGTTTGCCCCACCTCAAGTTCCCCTGGGGTCCCTTCCACGCCCAACCCATACCCAAGTAGGGGCATGCATTGCGCAAAGACAACAGATGTTACAGTTGCTTAAAGAAAATCTCATACAGGCCCAAGCCAGGATGAAATTCTATGCGGATCAGAACAGAACTGATAGAGTTCTAGAGGTAGGAAACTATGTCTATCTTAAACTTCAACCTTACAAGCAATCATCTTTAACAATCAGGAAAAATCCAAAGCTAAGTGCCAAATTCTATGGACCTTACAAAATTATTCAGAAGATAGGAGAAGTAGAAGATAGGAGAAGTAGCTTACCGACTCGAGCTGCCTGCAGAATCTCAGATCCATCCTATCTTCCACATCTCGCAATTGAAGCGCCGTGTAGGTGTCCACAGATCACTCCTCAACTCCAAACTCCAATTTGTGACTCAGATGGCAGAGTATTGGTGCAACCCGTCGCAATTTTACAGAGAAAGATGGTCAAGGTTAATAATGCAATTGGGGTCAAGGTTTTGGTTCAATGGGCAAATCTAAGCCAAGATGAAGCTACTTGGGAAGATTGGGGGCACGTGAAGCGTCAATTTCCGAAGTTCATCGCACATCTATGACCTTGAGGACAAGGTCATTTTCATGGGAGGGGTATTGTAATAGTTTGGGAGTTTTGGTCGTATACTTTGTCGGAGAAGAGAATAATTGAAAAAGTAGTATTAGGGTTGTTTTTAGAAAGCCACGTGATGGGTGTAGAACAGCACGTGTGTTGTCAATCAACGGCCAAGATGAAGTTCAAATTAACGGCCTAGATTTTTTCTAAGTGAATTAGTTAGTTGGGCTCAATACTCAGTTGTTAGGCTTAGTTGTTATAACAGAATTGGGCTAAGGGAGGTTATTCAGTTTTTGACCGGTAATTTTCTCTCTATCTGTCTTCGTTCTCTTGCCTTTCTTCTTACCTTCTTTCTTCTTCTTCTCCAATTCTAATCCCTTGACCTAGTCCAGTTCATCTCCATTACAGGTGATGTTCCAGCTGATTGAAGATTAATTCAGTAGTTCTTATTTTCATTTCAATTTTGTACGGTGAAAGTGTGGATTGTAACTCCAATTTAGTGATCAATAAAATTCCATTTTGTGTTTTTTGATTCTATTGTTGTGAGAATATAACAACATGCATGAGGTACGTAGGGCCATTAAAGGGTCTTCACTATCTTGTCTATTCCCATAATGAACGAGACATCTCCAAAAAGAGAGGCGGCTGCAATTTGATGATTTACTATTAAAGAAACAACGTACTGGACACGATACAAGGACATAGCATTCCTATAAATTCACCAAACCTAGTTTTATTCTTCTGTATGCATGCAATTCACCTCTCAAGATCTCAATTATTTCTTTTCCCTCTTTTCCACCCTCAATAACCTGAACCATCTTTATGTTTCTCTCTGGTTTTTTGACAACAAGTTGAGAACAATGGCAAAGACTCCTATCTCAACAGAAGTTGCTCCACCAAAGTTTATCCCTGTGGTGAAGGGTCAGCTAAGAAAAAGTTTGGACACCATTAACGAGGAAGAAGCTTATGTATCAACCATTTCATCTTCTACGGACAGAAAGCTGGAAAAAGAGAGCTACCATAAAAGTCCTCTCTCCACATAATCTTTGTGGCGTTGCCACTGCCTATAATAAGCGTCTCAAAGAAATAAAGCGCTAGCAGCAAATAGGATAATGAACTAGGAGCTGTTTTCCTGCTAAACTTTCTTCTTTTTTTTTCCTATTCAACTTTTCCCTGTTGTGAGCTCCACCATTATTGGCAGTCATGAGTTGATTTTTTGAGACCCCCCTCCAAAAAATTTCACAGGGGTGTAAACAGTGGCGGACCCAAGATTTTGTGCAAGCGGATTCAATCTTAAAAGTATATAACTTTGGTCATATAATAGTAGTTGTCAAGTAGGTTCAAATAAAATATTTATGTAAAATTTACGTTGTTTTAATCGTAATTTATACAAGTACACAGTATTATTTTTTGGTGAAACGGGTTCAGTTGAACCCGCTTGCCACCACGTGCGTCTGCCACTGGGTGTAAATGAGCTGATCAGCTTCTGTGTAAGAAAGAACCTTAATTCGTTACCTAATGATGAATAAAAGGAAAAACATTCTATTCTTTTCTGTTCGGCAAGTAGGAGGGTAAAATATTGAACCAAGCAGATAATGATGACTGAAACCAGTAAAACTCGAGAAACTTTATATTTCTCAGGCATCATGACTTGTAACTTAAAGCAAAAGATGTGAAACTAATCTGCAATGAACACTCTTACTCCTATTAACTTCAAGATACCACAGATATTTGCTAATTCCCACTAGAAAATGGTGAATGTGGGGGGTAAAGTACCTTCATTTTATGCATTTGTGACACACAACCTACTTAATTTGAAGGAAAAGAAAAAATTGTAGTCCAGACAACCTACTTAAAACAGCATGCAATAAGTAGAAAAATTACTAACAGCGGGATAGAATATAGTCAAATACCATAGGCAAAGAGCTAAGTTACTGTCTGTCTAAGCCTTAATTTAGCTAAACCAACACATACTTTTCTTTTGATTTAAGGCTAAACAAACATATATTAAAGGACATTACCTGGTTAACCTCAAATTCTATTAGTAGCACGCCCAACACCGCTCAACTGGTACCCCATAACAAAGCCTGCCCAGGATTAAAAGGGTGCCAGAGATTTGAAACCCTAGATTTTCCTTTTCAGTCCATGAAAGCTTTCCACCAATTGCAGAAATTTTAAAAGTTAGACAACAATAAAAAAGTGACAATCAACGAAATGAAGGGAATTAAACTTGGCGAAACCTCTGAATGTAGATGACATCCATTGGGAGAACTGCTTGATTTCTCCGGTTTGCCACTTACACCCTTTGACAACGAGTAGATAGTGAACGAATTAAATTGTTGAACTGCAAGGCATATACCATGTAATGGAAACAGTAGAACTATTTTTTCCCTCGCTTTCTGAATTTCATTTCCAATTGAATGATATTGAGTTTACAAGATGACGCATCTAACCTAGAGCATCCTAAGATTTTCAATTTTGGAACTTCTGTTCTCCATGCTACTGTGACTACATGTGTTATCATCATTCATCTTGAGAAATTCAAACAAATGATGGACTTGTCGCCCTTTACAAAGAGGAACTCAAATGATATGTATTACTATATACATTGCAACAGCACACAACGGCCTTTTCTCTGCAGCTCACCTTCTTCTGCGTCAAGTATGTTTGACAAGCAATCAGCAAAACTCATCTGCTGATCATTGCCACTCCTTTTAACAATTGATTAAACCCAAGCATGAGGAGAGGAGCGTCGTCGTATAACCCCAACAACAACTGGCACGAAAAAAGTTATTAAGCTATGCGCCTCTGCTTTCCTTATAGACTACTCCCCACTTCTTCAAGTGCTGCTGCCATTGAGGCTGAAGCCTCCTCAAGTGTTCGTCTTTTCTGAACTGAGTTGAAAGCCTCCAGAATATCACCCACCTCCCAGTCATCGAACTCCTCAACCCCAATTCCACACTCCAGTCCGGCATTAACCTGTCAAAAACGGCAAATGGCAGTACATCATGACAATCGACCAAACAATCATTTGGCTACTGTTTAAAGATATATACACAGCCTGAATTTCAACGAATATATGGAATTTAAACGAAATAGAAGCTTAGGATTCCGGTTTCAAGTTTGTTAATTTTATTGATCCTTCTTAACGAAGAATTGGAATAATACATCCCGCATTAATCCAACAAAGGACCTCTCCTTAATACGTTGATAACATCTTTGTATCTAGACCAGCTTTTATATACAATGCTGATCTTCAAAGAGTATCCCTAATCTCAAGGGAGAAAGACCTGTTTGACTGGAACAACTGACAGTGCACACAAAGGAAGAAACTCCAGATGCAGAATCCTTATTTCTAATGCATAATTCAATGAGCTCCAAGTTGATTAAGCAGCTTACACAAAAGTTAATCACGACTAAAGCAGTTAAAGACAGGCTCAGTGCCACTTCCACCTTTAACTTTTATATTTTTAGTCAAAAGACAAGAAATGATGGTCTAACTACACTTTAAAACGTCCAGAAAGTCAGCAGAAAGTGCTAGTAGGTTCACCATTCATTCTTGCCTTAATTAACTCAAAATAAGTTGCTTGAGAGCATATGAAAAAACATTTTTCCCTTTTTCATTTCCAATTTTTGTTTCTTTCTTGATATAGGAAAACTGAAAATATAGTATTCCTAGATTATCTAAAGAAGAGGAGTGTTTGTTTGTATACCTCTTTCACAGCTTCCTTCACCCGTCTTAAAGATTCAAGCACACCAACATGAACTTCTTTGCCTTTCCTAATGACACGAATACCACAGTCTTCCACTACTTTTCCCTCTGTTACCATGCATCCAGCAACACGACCACTACCACTGCTAAACACAGCACGTACTTCTGCTGAACCAATTGGCACTTGTTCCTGCAAATATACAAGGGGACTCACGTGATTTTCAAGTATGTAGGATCCAACAGAAAACATGATCACATTTTGCCCCAAAAAAAAATGACATTTTGCCACAAAAAGGCTTGGTAGCTATGTTTACTTTTCCATCAAAAACTCCAATTATTAAAAAATATATATATGTACTCCAGTGAAGTCATGAGATTAAACACTTGAAAATCCACAAGTTAATGTAATCTACAGTTCATCCCTTCCCCTCAATCCAACCACCTCAGGAAATTTCGGAAAGGAACACAAAGCAAATTTAACATCATATGATGGAAGAGATCAGAATAATAGGTTCTCCAGCTTCTTCTTCTTCTTTTCAATGGAAAGCAACAATTTATTTAAATATCATTAAAATTCAATTAAAGATATGAAATTAAACTCTGTAACTGTGAAAGTGATTGATCTAGAAAAATCCCACCCACTCAATGCACTCAGAAAATGTCACATTCCTTACCGGGAAGACTGAAAAGACACATGACGTAAAGCTTATGAATGTTTACCTCAACTGATTCCAGAAGTCCCTCCATTGCTTTTCGCACATCGTCAATAAGCTCATATATAACTTTGTATAGTCGGATCTCAACACCTTTATTGTCTGCATAGCTCTTGACAGAACCCGGAGTTCTAACATTAAAGCCGAAAATAATAGCTTTACTTGCTACAGCAAGATCGACATCACTGGCGTTCACATCACCAGTAGCTTGCAGTAGGAACTTCAAAGTGACATTATCCTGTGGAAGAACCTGAAGAGCTTGTCTGACCGCCTCAATCGATCCCTGTGCATGATTTAGGGTATTGTAGTTAGTAGGTAGTAGGTAACGTCATCATAATGAATGATCATCAGACGTATTACACATTTGTGATTAACAGGATATAGGTATAGCAAGCCAAAAAATAATTCACTGAACTGTTGATTATTCTTGTGGAGCCAAAAAAGGAAAAGATAATAGTTTAAATTTTCTTCAATAAGATCTATCATTGTTGCATCCAAAGGTGTTGAATAGTTGAAATATATTGAGACATGGTCCGACAAAAATTAAAGAGTAAAGCTGTCAGCAACAGATAGGTACCAATCAAAAATATGTCCAGCTAAAATGCACCATCAGAAGCTAAATGTAAGCTTTTAAACTGCTAAAGACTACAAAAGAAATACAGTCTAATAATGATTATCATTACCAGTTACAGATTGCATCTCACAACTGGAATAAGAAATTCTGCATTATTGTCTTTTGACGTCTTACAGCAACGTTAAAAAAAAGAGAGATGAAATTTGGAGCATCTCGGCATTAGAAGTTCCATTTTATTTTCTTGACTAACACTGAATAATGCCAAGAGGCAGCATCTAGATCAATGTCACTACTAAGTGAGTGAAAGATGAACCAAAAGAAACTAAAAGAAGTTGTACTCTTCTTAAAATTCTAATTTAGACTCTTATCATGATATAACTTTATTAGTTGAAGGCCCCCAGAAAGTTAACTGAGCTGAGAATTTCAAAATAGTATTCAATCACATAAATTCTTGAAATACCCAGAACCATACGTACTACCTGATCTATGGCATATCTATCTAGAGTAGCAAATAGATCACTTGATAAAGCTTTTCAGCCTTTTCTAGAGTAATGAATATATACATACCTGAAGATCAACTTTCAGAATAATATTTAGTTGGTGCAAGTCTAGACCAGTTCCTCCTGAAACAGCAGAAGCAAAAGAAGAGAGTGTAATTTTCCCATCCCCGGCCTTTGCTGATAAACGCTCAGTTCGCAAGGACTCCTCTCGTGCTTCGGCTTTTTCACGAGCAACATCAAGGGACCCAACAACTTCAAACTCGTCACCAGCAACTGGAACATTGTTCAATCCAATTACCTGTGTATTGACTAATCATGTTGAGAAAATAGACACACATATAAAAAATATACACATACAAAGAAAGAGCAAGTGCCCTTTTTCCTGATAATGTAAATAATTTTATTAATGTTGGGGAAACAGACAGAGTAACCTTGAAAAGCTAGTCAGAGATGTTGTGTTCAGTCAAGTTTTTTGCTATGTATATAAGTCACAAGTTGTGGAATACGGTCAATAGAACTAGATTTCTTTTGGTAAGACACTTGGCTAAAAGATTGTCACTTCGTTAAATTTCTTTTGGTAAGATACTTGGCTATGACTCAAATGGACTGGCCACTTAACAACTCATAGTCAGTCCTTGAATATGATAGGATTTCGTTCAGTTTTAATTAAACATTAAAAGAAGAAATACAGTACAAGTTGCAGCTGATGACATTTTATTGGCTAAAAGTAGATGGGAAGAAAAGAAGACACAATAAAAAGAAACATACCTGCACAGGTATGGAGGGTCCGGCTTCATCAACACGTTTTCCCTTATCATCAAAGAGAGCCCGCACCTTGAAATATGTAAAACACGTATTATTTTAAATGGGGAAAATTCTGGAAAGTGATCAAATTAAGCAACAGTACTCACTGCTGACTACATAGGTAGGACTAGACTATGCGTTTCTTTTTAACCCGTAGAATCAAGCGTAGGGAGAAAACCGACAGTGAATCAAATAAAAACAATTCCCAAATTATTTTAAGGTTCTTATCTGCTAACCTTTCCATAAGCTTCACCACAAACTACTACATCTCCTCCTTTCAGTGTACCATTCTGCACAATGAACGTTGCTACAGGTCCTTTAGATTTATCAAGACCTGCCTCAATCACAGTCCCCTTGGCATTTCTTTGAGGATTAGCCTTCAACTCTTGCAACTACAGCACAGAAAAAAGAACATTAAATAAGACCATAACTCTTGGATATAATGTTATTATTCTTTTTCTCTTCTGGTAACTAACGTTTAAGAAAAAACTATGGCAGATAGATCAGAAAATATAGGATAATTTTCAGGAAAAAAAATGTTTATATTATGACCTTCCAGCTCCGAGGATATTCAGTACATAGTACTCCCTCTATTTTAATTTATGTGTCTTACTTTCCTTTTGAGTCTCTTTGAAAATGAATGCCACCTTTTTATATGTAGTAAGTTTTTAATTCCAATATTTCCATTTTACCCCTAATGATACTTCTAATAGGAATGACATGGCATATTTAAGATCACAAGAATCAAAGGTATTTTTGGCATGTTATACACACCATAAATGCAAAGGTCTTCTTTACGTTCTTAAGCTGTGTACTTAGTAAAACTAAGGCACATAAAATGGAACAGAGGGAGTAATAGGACAAGTATGGAGAACATGCAAGCACAAAAACATGCAAAAGAATCTCCTAAAAAGAGACATATCCTAACATGGAGTCTGTGTCAACATGTCTTGACACCAGCAGTGGTCGATACATATAAGATCGGATTCTAAGAGTACGGTAGAACAACCTAGAAAAGCATCAAAGGAAACAGACGGTCACAATATCATCTTACCTCCGCAACAAGCATAACAGTTTCCAGCAAATCGTCTATATTCTCTCCTTTAAGAGCACTGATCTGTTCAATCAAAAAGAAATTGATGAATGCTGATATAAGCAGAAAGGTGCTGCCACATAGTTTGCAGTTTTACTACCTGAACCATTGGAACGTCACCGCCCCAATCTTCCGGCATCAAACCAATGGAGGAAAGTTCTTGCATGACTCGCTCAGGATTTGCTCCATCCTTATCAATCTAAAATCAGATGGGAGGCAAGGAGTCAATTGATAAAATTTTGAAAACAAAGAGTACGAGAAAAAGTGAGACTAAATACATCTATGCGAATAAGACCTTATTTATGGCAATCACAATTGGAACGCCGGCTGCCTTGGCATGTGCTATGGCCTCACTTGTCTGAGGACGAATACCGTCATCAGCAGCTACTACAATGATAGCAATGTCTGTCACTCTTGCTCCACGAGCTCTCATTGCCCCAAACGCCTGTGGAAAAGGTCGATTTGATGTCACAAAAAGAAAGAAAAAACTGATGTAAGGACATAGAGATCAGATATAGTTGACTTCTGCTAAAATTAAGCATTAAAACTGTATTGAGTACCTCGTGTCCAGGTGTATCAAGAAAAACACATATCTGCGGCTTGGTGTCAATAGGAACTTGCACCTTATATGCCCCAATTCCTTGAGTAATTCCACCAGCTTCAGATGCCGCCACCTAAAAAATCTACTAGTTAGTATTCAGTTTCCAAATAAAGTCACAGTGTTCTCAGACAATTACCATACCACTAGCAAATTACAAACTTCAGTAATTTGCCAATATTAAAAAAGGAGCTTTGCCTCTACCTTGGTCTTGCGTATATGGTCCAAGAGAGTAGTCTGTACAAGAACAACCCAGAAACACATGTCAGCTAGAGCTCGCTAAGCAGCATTTAATCGTAAATACGTGCATAACAAGTACAGAATATGAAGTTTTATCGGTCACCTTTCCATGATCAACATGACCCATTATAGTTATGACAGGGGGTCTATCTTGTAATTTGTCTAAGTCATCTTCATCGAAAATTTCCTTCTTTCTTGCCATCTCTTCCACTTTAACGGTGGCAGCATCAATAACTTCCACTTCATATTCTTTACAAACCATCTTCACCATGTCATTACTGAGAGTTTGCACACCATCAGGCTTGATTCCTTTTGAGTATAGAAGACCAAGGATTTCACCTTCACTAGTAGCTAAGTTGTAGGCCAACTCCTCAGTCGGCATTCCTTCTTCACCAACCTCTAGAATTTCTACTTTAACAGGTGCAGACTCTTTAGCAGCCCTAAGTCGGGCTGCCTTGCGACTTGCCTTGGTCCACTTTCTTCCCTTCCTTGCTGCTGCACCAGGAATCGAAACATCAAGCTCTGATGCTTCCTCGTCAGGAATCCCATCATCAACCATACGCCTGCGTTGTCCTCCAGATGCACCACCCTTTTTCCGGAACTCTTCCCTGAATTTACCAGGAGGTGGGCTCTTTCCAGGTTTTGGAGGTGCTAAAACAGCCTGAGCAATCATAGGATCAACAGCTGGTTTCTTGGAAGCAAACTTGTCGACCAATATTGTCTTGCGTCCTTTGGTCTTTCCAGCTGATTCAATTCCATCAGTGGGTGGCGGCTTTGCCGCTGCACCAACATCCTTTAATATCACCGGTTTCTTGATAACAGGAGGAGGAGGAGCTACAGAGGGTCTTGCTTGTAACTGTGGTTGAACCTTCTGGGGTGGCTGAGGGGGTTTTAGCGGGGCAACAGTTTGAGACTCACCCTTCCTAATTCCACTATCAGCCACTGGATCCTGTTTAGGGGGTGGTGGTTTTACAACTTTTTGTATAGCAGCAACTGGATTCCCTTTTTTCCAGACACTCTTCAAAGTTTTGGACTTCCTGTTGGAAGAATCATCAGAATCAACTGGTTTGCTATTTCTTTGTGCAGTACGTGCATTGGCAGACGACTTATTATTAACCAACACATTTGCTGTTCTGTTAGTTTCTAGCTTCTCCGCTTTCTCTAATGCCTCTCCAAGTGACTCGATGACCTTGCTTCTCTCTTCTTCATTAGGATTTCCCTTTTCATCATCAGAACCAGAGCTACTGACCGGTCCATTCCTACTGACTGGACCCATTCCTAAAGCAGGCCCAGGTTTAGGTCCAGGCTTTAACTGTGGTTTCGGGGACGGCTTAAGTAAGAGATCAGCATCATCCTCCTTATTACTCTTGGATGAGGAATCAAGGGAAATTGATGTCCCCTGATCAGCCGCAACAAAATCTGTGGTAACCGAGTATCTACAGACAGAAACATAACGCCATCTTTTCCCAACCCAAATTCTATTAAAGTTTCTAAAGTTGTTGGCTAAAGAAACCCTCCTAACTAGTGAGAATGACCCTTCAAACTGTCCACCAGAAGAACATCCACAAACACTCCCCAAACTCACTAGGGAAGCCATACTAGTCATTACTCTTTATACTTATCTTAAAGAGCAATCATAATAGACCTAACAAAAAGCTCAATTCCCAAAATTCTTCTCTAATCTCTTTGCATATATCTCCAAAATTCAAAATTCAAGAACCTGAGTACACAATGAAATATAATTCAATAAGAATGACTATGAGCATTAAAGTAAAAAATTGGAAATTTTAACAGTAATTAAACAAGAAACTTAGAAAAGGTTTATCTTTTTGTACCCAAAAAAAAACTCAACTTTCAGCCAAACAATGCAGCAACTAAAATACTCAATTCGGAAAACTCTTCTCTTATCTCTTTGTATATTTGCCTCCAATAATCAAAAATCAAGAACATGGGTATACAGCAAAATTTAATTCAATAAGAAGAATTATGAGAACTAATTAAAAATTGAAACTTTTTCAGTAATTACACAAAACTTAAAAAAAACTCATCTTTTTGAAATGAAGAATAGAACCCCAGATAGAATTTCATGTATTTGTTTATAGGGAGCTGAAAAGTGATTACCTTTAAGTGGTAGTGACCTTGTTCTTGCATAAGAAATTGGCTTAGAAGTGTTAGTTTGTGATTTTTTGCAGTGTGTGCAAAGAGAGACAAAGATAGGAGTGAAAGGGGGAAAAAAGGAGCGAGTGGTTGAGAGGGAATTGAAATCAAAGCCAGTGGGGAATGAATGAACGGATATACAAAAATGTGTGATTACTGATAAGGCTTCGGGTAAGGTTTTCTCCCTCAAAAATTATTTTCCGTGTCGTTGTTCTGTATTTTATCCACGCATTTATTTATATCCACGACAGTATAACAAATTTTAAGGAATTTCATTTTCTTTTTCCGGAGATATATTATTAGTAGGAAAATTTTAAAAATTTATTCGAGGACAAATGAGTTGCTCTGACACGCTCAACGTATTCCCATTCCCATTTCTCTGTATGCTTTTTCTTTGTAATTTTCAATTTTATGTAACTTTTTCGGTTTTTTATCTTTTTTAAAGTTTTTTCCTGTACATAGAGGGCCTATAAAAAGGGAAGCTATCGAGATATTGAGAATGAACCTATATCTAGATGTGATAAATTCACACTAGTCCCACATGTGGTCATATTTCTTTTTGTTAATTAACAAATCATTCAACGTATAAGTTGATTTTAGAATGAGTTAAAATTTTAATTCGTCATCAAATAATCAAAATATGAAATTATAATTATCAAGAGAGTTGTCGAACATAAATTGAGTTGAGAGTAGTGGAGTGTAAAGCTTGAAACATATTTATCAGATAAGATTTATGTAATATTATTAAGTTCGTTAAAAATAGCTTTAAATCATCAACATTAGCATTGACAAGAGCTACCACTAGTGGTTAGGCTCCAACTGGTTCTCGTGAGCCTTACATTATCTTTGGATCATTATTATTCATTGTTTCATAATGTATTGTATTGTATTGTATTGTTTTATGAATATAATATTTGGATAAATTGTATTTTTTATTGTTGTTAGATAACATTTTGCAGTTTGATTTGATTGTATCGTACTGTACTGTAATTGATAAATTTACTAAGATACCCTTAATCAAAGATTACTTAAATAACATTACACATAAAAATAATTTAAGAAAATTCCTTTCTACTAAAATCAAAGATCAACTATCATTAGAAATAAATAATAAAGAACAACGATAGAGAAACAAACGAAGACCAAGCAGTTGGTAGAGCAAAGGAACGAAGATAAATAAGTAACACTTTGCATACTTGACAATAGTATACAACTAATTAGAGATTAAAGTAATTAGAATTGGAGTTACAATCAAAGTTGGAGAAAAACGAAACAAAAAGAAGGCAAAACATATTCTTATTACCTTTGACGTTGGAGTTGGGAATAGTAAGCGGCAGAAGGAGAAAAGGCACGAAGACAAAGCAGGTTAAAGGCCGGAGATTTGGAGTTTAAAAAAAAGGTAAAGAGTAAAATATAATTCTAAAGTAATAAGTTAGGGCATAACTAGAAAGAAAAAAAGGAAATAATCTCACCACACCAAATTGGTTGTTTCAACAAAATGGTACTTTTCATTGTTCCGAAACAATGGATTTAACAATACAATACAACTAATTTTAACTAAATAATCAAAACAAACATTATTTTGGGATAACAATACAATACGATACAATGGGTAATAACCATCTAAACAAGTTGTTAATTAGCATAGTGAATTTAGAGCAACGTCCCTTGAAAAAAGTCACATTTTTTTTTGTAGAAGTTGATGTATGCAAATGTAAAATATTATTCACATATGTTTATACCAAATCAATAAATAAATAAAAAGGCAGTCTGATGCACTAAGCTTCCGCTATGTGCGGGATCCGGGGAAGGGCCGAACCACAAAGGTCTATTGTATGCAGTCTTAGCCTGTATTTCTGCAAGAGGTTGTTTCCGCGGTTTGAACCTGTGACCTCCTGGTCACATGGCATCTTTACTAGTTACGCCAAGGCTACCTTTCTAACTCAATAAATAGAAGACGTATATATTTCATATCCATATTTATATTTAATCATGGTTAATAATATGTATTCACACTTTAATTTTGTAATGTTAAGATTAAATTATTTTATTTATTGTAAACATTGAGTGCAACTATTACATTACTGATAGTAAAAAAAGAAACCCTTTTGAATAGATTTCTACAGGTTCCTATGTTTGTAATAAACTCTTCAAGGGTCTTGACATGACAATTCATTACTTATTGTCACCAAACAGGCAAATGCAATGAGGCATTAGTAGAAGATTCAACTTGTAAATATTCCTGATAGAAATTAGGTCCACCAAACTGTATAGAGAACTGGGTTCTCTATCAGTTCTCACATAAGACACACAAAGAGATAAGTAAATGACACAGCAAAGTTTTACGTGGAAAACTGCCAGCTCACAAGATTAAAAACCATGACCTACACTTGTAGGGTTTCAACTTCACTAACCGAGAAACTTTAGATTACAACTTATTGTAACCTATGAATTAAACTCGTAATCTCCCACTCACTTGTAATAACTCAATTACAAACTTCTTTGTAATAACTTTATTATAAAGCTCGCAACTTGACTAACTATAGTCAAGACACAAACACAAGGTTTATGGTTTTATAAAAGATTTCCTACACAATGCTTCTAACTAAGATAAGTAGGAATTACAAATAAAATACTTTAACAAAGGTACAACATAACTAAGAACGTGTAATAAATCACTGCAGGAAACTGGTAATTCGTTACGATGTTCTTTGTTCTTAAAGCCCTAAAAGTCACTTGCCGATTGGCAACACACTTAAGAGGAAGCTTGATTAATTCTAGAATGTGCAAGTGTGTTGTTTTTCCTTTGCTTCATGTTAATATTACACAAGTGATGTCACTTGGATGATGTAAGCATATCAGGTACGAGGACATTCATCATAAAGTGACTACTGCACTGTTTATATGTTGTGTGTGTACAGAGGAACAGTTGCAGCGACTTTACAGTTGTGGGTGGTTGACTGGTACAGTCAGCAAGGGAATTGATGTCCCCACTTGTTCCCTCTGTTGTTTATTTGAATCTGAATGTTGGAACATATCCTAGTCTTGAGCACTTCAAGGATATGAAACAGGTTTCCCATCTGGTTCTTATTATTAAGTTTGTTAGATCATCAAATATAACAGGACATAACCTATCAATTTTCCCCTTTCTGATAATGACAAACTTGTAATTCAAGTTCCCCTTAAGAACTAGAGTACCATACATATTTCATGTATTCCCCCTGAGCTTGTTCCCCCTCAATTAATCTTTCCCATTTTGGCATCATAAAAAGATCAGTTACAAGTTATAAGCAGAAAAGAAGTCTAGTATGGTTAATTCATGCCACATGTGTGCATACATACATGACTGAGAACAGAGCATAAGAGCAAATCATGCGTAGTAAAAGGACGGTATATTCATTGATTGGCAAATAAAAGGGAGCAGAATTAGTAGTATCATTTGTTACAAAACCATCCACAAAATGAAACAATAGAAAAAGTACCATTCACTAAACACATCAAACAAAAAGACCAAAACATAAACAAACAACTTGAACTGGACATTAGGAGGACGATTTTAAGGAGCACTGGAAGGGGAGGCAGAGATGAAGAGGCAATGGTTCTAAGGAGGATATCTATTCGAGCATTTGCTGACACTTGCTCGTTAATCAGCCTCTCCTTCAGGTCCTCGACCTGTTTCCTGAGATCAGTATTTTCCTTGGCCAGGCAGGCAACCTATGCGCCTTGTGTACTGTTGGAATCATGTGCCTCCTGGCCTGACTAAGTTGTCCCTCAAGAATAACATTATGTGCCTTCAACTTCCTTATCTCTTCATTGGCAACACTCCGAGTCTCAGTCAGTTGAGAGATAATGGAATTGCTGTCAACCCCTCGTTTCTTATCAATGCACTCACACTCTTCTAAGGTGGTCTTGGGTAAGGTTTTCTTGCGAGTACCCACTTATAGCTTTTCCCAATGAGACTTTGAAGAATTTAAATACCTTAGTGAGTAAGAACCCGTAGGGAAACCCATGATTGCCTCCTTAAAATCTGCCACTTTCTTCATGTGCTCAATCATGATACTCGGCAGATTGATAGTGAAGTAGGCATCCAGTGCTTCTATGAGGAACAAGTATCACGTGACGTGATCAAACACCTTTCAGTGTGTAGGAGCAAAACCTTGTTCACCATCTCAAACAACAGTTGGTACACTGGAAGGTGGGCCTTCTTGTGTACCCTTGTTGTAATGCATCATCCTTCAAAATGGCATTTCTGAAGTTTGGAGAACAATTCCCCTCAATTGATGATATTCTGCTAGTAGTCACTCCCATAATTGCTTCCAACACATCCTCATCCATCACAACGTCAACACCATTAACCTTTAGGCAGATGTTGTCATCTCTATCGTGAACATGTCCGCATAGAAACTGTGCACCTCTGCCTCATACACCTCAGGGCTCTCATTGGTGAACAAATGTGTCCACTATTGAAATTCACAGATATCAACCAGTTGCGCATCCCTGTCAGGTCAAGAATATCAAGAGCAAATAATCTGCCCCACAACACCTTCTGGTTTATCAGGTTTTCTCTTACTTCATCCTTGGCCACACCCACCTTGGCCTTCTTGGAGGAACCTGGTTCCTCATTGACACCAGTCCTCATTTTCACAAACTTTCTCACACTTTTCCCTTTCTCTGCAAATTTCTCATACAGTTTTTCACCAGACTTTTCAGATACATTCTTACCGGGCTTTTCATACACCGTCTCACCAGACTCTTCTACCTTAACATTGCTAACTTCCATCATTATCACATATGACTGTCTCCTACGTCTTGGAACTGTAGGTTTCTTAGAGGACTTACGAATTAAGGAACCATGTTCCTCATTCACCTCTTCATCAACATCAACCACAAGTGTTGGAGGCACTACCTCTTCATTCACCAGCTTTCCCCCTTTCACCAACCTCCTCCTTTTCTTTTCTTCTTTGTTTTTCTTCAGAACAGTTTCAAGGGCCTCCTGCTTTTGCAACCTAATAGTAGGTCTCATAAGAGTAAGCGCATTGGGAACTCCTTTTCCACTTCGAGCAACAATGAAGCTTGCTACATGTATATCATCATAGTCTTACTCATTACTTTCCTCTTCAGATAGAGATCTCATCTCAGTAATGACAAAGTTTATGGCTCAGCATCGAAGTGAGGAGAGGAAGCATGATTAGTACTGAACTGGGGCTCTTTTTTAGAGCAGGGATTTTCATCCCAAGTAGGAGCAGAGAGCTCCTTTTGAGCCGAGGGAACATGTCCCTCATTTGTTTTCCTAGTAGTACTATCAGGTTCTAGACTTTCAAGAGGCATTGGTTCCCTACTCTCTTCTGGATGACCTTTAACTCCCCCCGAGACCCAACAGTCTCATAAGCATCCTCACAATCACCAAACAAAACTCCATCAACAATGATTAAAAACATTTTCTAAATAGCTTCTTGTTCATTTACCCCCAAAGTAGATTCAGAAGACACAAGAGGAATATTAATTGTGGATTTGCTAACGTTCAAATCAAAGCTTGGAATGGTCGATGTTGAACCGTCACTGCTACGAACCACAGTCAGCGGGGGCTTCAACACTCTCTTCAACTATCATACTGGAAACTTCCTAACTTTCGTCACCATCTAATGTCTCTGCCTCTTCAATTTTTTCCTGCAAGGTAGAAGGCGAGGTCTCACTAACAAACCTTTTAGGTTTTGAAGCTTGAGATTTCGGTGAGAACCAGAACTCGAATGGGTTAGAGTGGAAGTAGTAGGTGGTAGGGGGTCTGGTGTAGGGTTTTGGCTGGGTGACATAGGGGACTTAGACTATGTCGCCTGTGCTTCGTGAGATGAAGACACGGTGGGGACTACACTGGGAACGTTTGAGGCTTCTAGATTCTCAAACATTGTGGAGATTTGCAGTGAGAACTAAAGAAAATGAGTATTTGGGTTTTGAGAGAAAAAAGGGAATTTTTGGCTTTTGATGTGAAAAATGATAAAAAAGACAGTGTTTGGGTTTATTTAAAGAGGATGAGGGACCGATTAGGAATGTGTATTGATTTTTTGGGTAGACGGGTCGTTTAGTGACGGGTAAGACGTTAGGGTTCTAAAGAGGGGAGAAAGGGAAACTGACATTTTAATGACGTGGCACTTTCTCAGCCATTAAAAAAATTGTGCATGAGAGTACAAAGGAACTACTAACATGTGTCAAAGGAACCAAGTTCCCTGATAAGTTTTGTAAATGTGAGCCTCATCCTTTTACCAAAATGCAATACTACTAGCTTCTTGTTTGCTCTATAATTGACATGTGTGTCTACTTGTAACGGTATATAAATGAGTTAGAACTTGCTAGAAAACACTTTTTAGTTGTTTTAGCTGTTCATTTCTTTCATAGACAATCATTGGGGGACCATGTGCTCAGCTTGATTTTATCAACCATAGTGCCAATCGGTTTTTTTCAAATTTCTCTCTTATTAAATGCTCTCTGATTAGTGCTTTGGTGAAGATATATGCAATTTGGTCTTTTGTGCTGCAAAAATTCATGCAAATAAGCCCTTTATCAACATTATCTCTGAGAAAATGATGTCACACATCAATGTGCTTTGTTCTCTTATGGTGAACTGGGTTCTTTGATATATTGAGAGCACTGATGTTATCACACAATTAAAAAATACACCAAAGTCCTCCAACTACTACTTGATCCACATCAATTGAGCACAACAAGTGGCAGCTGCCATATACTCAGCTTCTGCAGTTGAAAGAGCCACTGAGTTTTGTTTCCTCGTACTCCAAAAAATTAGACACGATCCCAAAAAATGTGCCATGCCAAAAGTATTTTTTCTAACCACCAGATAGTCATCATCAACATACCCAATCAAGTCGAAATTGTCTCCTGAAGGGTAGTAGAGAACCAGGTCCCCCGTTCCTTTCAGACACCTTTAGAATGTTCTTTGCGGCCTTTAGATGATATTCATTTGGATTATATTGAAACCTAGCAGATAATACTACTTTGAATACGATATCTAGTCTGCGTGTTGTGAGATACAAGAGTGACCCAATGATACCTCTGTACATGGTCTCATTCACAGGAGAACCATGTTCATACATGTATAGACGAGTGGCAGTGGCAATAAGAGTATCGATGATCTTTGAACTTTCCATCTCAAATTTCTTTAGAAGCTCTTTGATGTACATCTGTTGACTTATCATTGTGCCCTTAGGAGTTTGCTTAACTTGCAGACCTAAGAAGAAATTCAATTCCCCTATCATGCTCGTTTCAAACTCATTTCCCATGAGCTTTGAAAACACTTCACACATAATCATTTGTTGCACCAAAGATGATGTCATCAATATAGATTTGCACAATGAGCAGGTTCCTCCCCCGTTTCTTCAGAAATAGGGTGTTGTCGATTTTTCCTCTTGTAAAGCCATTTTCTAGGAGGAATTTGGACAACCTTTTATACCATGCACGAGGAGCCTGCTTCAGCCCATATAAAGTCCTGTCAAATTTGAATGCGTGCTCAGGATGCTCATGACATTTAAAGTCAATAGTTTTTTTACGAAGACTTCTTCTTTTAGATATTCATTCAGAAATGCACTTTTGACATCCATTTGGAACAATTTGAATTACATATGAGATGAAAAGGCGATGAAGATTCTGATGGCTTTCATTCGAGCAACCAGAGCAAAAGTTTCATCATAGTCAATCCCTTTCTCTTGATTGTAGCATTGAACTAGTGACTTTGTATTGTTCCTTGTTGTGTTTCTAAAACCATCAAGTTTGTTTCTAAATACCCACCTAGTCCTTATAACAGTTATGTCAACAAGTCGAGAAACCAGGTGACATACGTTGTTCCTCTCAAATTGGTGGAGTTCATCTTGCATAACAGTAATCCATCCAACATCTTTCAATGCTTTCCTGATATTTTTGGGCTCAAATTGAGAGAGAAAGGTTGAGAAGGCAAGTAAGTTTCTTGAATTTAATCTAGTTTGACTTGAGTCAAGAGGAGTGATCACATTTTGAAAAGGTGTGAACTTTTGTGCTTCCAGTTAGACACCTGAATCTCATTGTGAGAGGATCCAAGTTCTTCTGAATGTGATCCATTGTTGACATGAGTCTTGCTTATTAGCTCAACATTTGGAGTTCCTTGCACAGTATCAACAACTTTGTTCTTGGATTCAGTTGTTGTGATTGAGGGATCAGGTTCCTTTAAATAAGTTGGAGATACGACTGCACCATCTTCATTTGATTCCTATATATGACTCATCCTGTCAGCCTTTCCATTTGCCATATCAATGATTCACCAGGAACCTTTGACTGCTCTCTGCATTGATCAATCTTATCATGTGAATCTTTCCCACATATGTGGTGTGATTCATCAAAGATCACGTATATGTTTTCCTCAACACAATGAGTTCTTTTGTTGTAGACTTTGATTTGTGATGAATAACCAAGAAAGATTCCTTCATCACTTTTGGCATCAAATTTTCCAAGTGCTTCCTTACTATTGTTGAGGACAAAATATTTGCAACCAAATATCCTTAAATGCGTTAGCTTGGGTTTCCTCCCGTTCAGCAGTTCATACGTTGTTTTGTTCAGCAGGGACCTGATCATGCACCTGTTCACCAAGTAGCATGCAGTGTTAACTGCTTCTGCCCATAAACCTTTTGCGACACCACTGTCAATCTGCATTGTCCTTGTCATGTCTTTAAGAGTCCTATTTTTCCTCTCCAAAACATTTTGTTGAGGTGTTCTTGGAGCTGAAAAGTTATGTCTTATGTCATTTGCAGCACATAATTCGTCGAATTTTGCATTGTCGAACTCTGTGTCGTGATCATATCTTATATTAACAACATTATGGCTCATCTTCACTTGGATCTTCTTTAAAAAACAACGAATACTATAAAAGTTTTATCCTTGGTTCTGAGGAATAAAGTCCAAGTGAATCTAGAATAGTCATCCATTACGACGAAAATGTACTTTTTTCCTCCTCTACTTGGCACTCTCATAGGCCCACACAGATCCATATGGAGGAGATAAAGTGTTCTTGAGGTGCTTACCTCCTTTATGGGGTTGAAGGAGGACCTGACTTGCTTTCCTCTTACACATGCATCAGACACCTTGTGATCTTTGAAACTTGACTTAGGCGGACCACGAACTAGGTCCTTCTTGACCAATTTGTTTAGCAACGAAAAACTTGCATGCCGCAATCTTCTGTGCCACAGTTCAACATCATCATCAACAACACCTAGACATGTGAGATCCCCATTGTGCAAGAACTCAAAATCAACAACATAAATATTTTTGTATCTTTTTGCCATCGCGACCATTTAACCAGTCCGGAGATTTGTGATTGTGCATATTTTTTACACAAATTCCATTTTGTTTTCTTTGTCGCAAATTTGAGAAACACTTAGTAGGCTTTATTTTAAGACGTTCACATAATACACATTCTCAATTGAGTGAGTGGATATCTTTCTAATTTTTCATACTACCAAAATGTATCCTTTTTGCCATTTTCAAAGGACACACTCCCTCGTTGCAGGACTTTGACTGAAAGGAAATCATCGGTGCTTCTAGTCATGTGCTTAGAACAACCACTATCCATATACTATTTTTGGTTGCTTCCTTTCACTGCTCTCTGCATGAGAAAATCAAGGATTAAACTTTGGAACCTAAACAAATTTGAGTCCCTTGTAATGAGGAAAAGGATGAATCAAAGTTTTTTTTATCCAAGCAGGCATCACACGTTTTTTATTTGAGGGACCATGTTCTTTAAGAGTAGTTACTTTTTCAGCAAAAAACTTTATTTTTCCGTTGGGCCTAAAATCTAGCTTTAAAGGTTTCTTTAAAGTGCCCAGAGTTACCGTAGTGAGTGCAAAGCCAGTTATTAGGGATAGTAACGTACTTGCTATGATGATTGTAAGGAGTCTTTTCCTTTTGAAACCCGATTCCTTTCATGTTCCCCCCGTTGTTTTTATACATAACAGTGATACTAAATAAGCTTGTATAACTAAGTAACCCGATTCAAGTCTAAAGCGTGCCTCACTTGCAACTTCCTTTCCCTTTTGAGTGTTCCCATACTAAATAAGCTTGTATAACTTTTAAGTAAATGTCTTGATTCTCCGAAATGGATATAGCCCTTATACCAAAATAATGGAGGTTTATGCTTATAAACTATAGTTGTATGTTTCATCAATTTATCTCTCTTTGTACATGTGCAATAATATATGTTTATGTGTTTGTGCACACCTGAGTATGAATAAACATGTTATGTAAATAATGTATCTTATCTTATGGTGTTCTCTCATTTTTCCCTTCATCTTTATTCTGTATGGCTCTCTGATTATTATCATCATATGATCTCCGTAAGTATATGGTGTTTGTCTTACTTAAGATTTTCTCTCTTAGTTTGTTGAGTTCTATTTTATGGCATGTGACATATTTGTGGCATATGTGCTCCTTTTTGATTGATCTCAGTAAAAGCAGAATGAAAGACAGTCCTATATTGACAAGGACGAGTTTTTTCGCGAAGAAAGCTTCACGCCCAACTGCTTGTATATCGATCAGAAAGAAGCAACTGCAAATGCTATCAGTGGTTCTTCCTTCATATCCCATCTAGCTACAAGAGTTGCTTGATTTGCCCCTATCTTTAATATCACTGGACTAACTTCGAGCATATCTCCATCCCATTTCACGAATGCATTACATTGAGAATTGACTCGTCGGATTAACCATGCAGGCATATATTTATCTCATACATGTACTTGTCATTTCTTAGTCATTGTCGTAATAATTCATCAGGATTAATCACTTAGACAGTCCTATATTATTATCAGTTAATTTTAGTGTAAATATTGTTCTCTGTGTCGAAGATATTTAGAACTCCTTCAAAACTATAATTTATACGTGATCGTATACCTATAAGTCTTTCACATTCAGTAGTCCTTTTATGAGATCTTCATAAATTTAAAAACAAAATACTTATAAAAGAACAAGCCTCAGATAACTTTAACTTATCCCTTTTGAAATCTTGTAACAATTTGTACGAAATACTACAATTCATTCATCAAAGATTTGTATATCTTGATTTTTTGTATTTAACTTGGTTAATTATGCTCATAAGTTTGCATAACATAAACTCAAAATAAAGTAGGATATTTTTATAGTTTATTAAAAAAGTTACTAATCGGTAACCCAACTAGCTCGTGAGACATAGTTGATTAATTTGAGTTGCTTTAATTAATTTTGTTCGAATTTGGTCAAACGTTCTTCAAAACATTATGAATAAGAAGTAACTACGAGCCAAAAGATTGGCAACAACAACACGAGAGAATTTTTTCTTTTAGTTCATATGCAAGTTATGCAGAAATAATAATTCATTGATTGTTTAGGTTGTGAGTAGTATGAAGGAATTATTATACGACAAATAACAAATAATATTGTTGTTGTCATATAGTGATAAGCTAAGGAAATTTTAAGTAGGAGATTGTTACTTTAAGGATATTCCATATTTTTAATATACCGATTTCACATTCTAATATGTATAAGATAATGCATAGATTTTCATTTAATTTACGAGTGTATTATCTAATATAGTCAGCATTCTCTATAACAACATCCCTGTATAACAATCATTCACTATAAAAGTCAAGTTTTCTTCATAACAGAATTTTTAAGTTATATGTTACATCTCTGTAACAGTTTTTACCTATAACAACAACAACAATCATATTTATAGCAGAACTCTTTTTAAAATTACTCCTCCATAATAGCCATATAGAATCTTTAAGATTACTAATAATGATTTTAAAAATATGCACTAATTTTTTTCATTAAACAAATTTTCTATCTCGTATAAGATATAAGATTTGAAGATTTGCACATGATATCTATTCCATTAGATAAATTCCAAAAAATATTTAGATAGAAAATTAAATGTTAAGCTTTTAGATTCTCTTCAAGGAAAAGTTGTTGGATACCTTTTTGCTAAAAAATTAGACACAAATCTTTTCCACTTCAAGCATTATATCGTTAGTAAGAGAATGAAATCTACGAAACAAGCTAAAATTACAAAGTTCTTCCATCAATCTTGATTTTTTTATTTTTTTAGGTAACTTTAAAATATCCTCCTTCGAGTTTAAATTTGTATACTCTTAGTTATGAATTTATTAATAATGTATTAGCTTTCTTCAATATTTAACTAAATATGCATATCTTTTGAGATTTTAAATTTTAATAATTGTCTTAATTTTTATATATAACATTAAAAATGAAAAAATAATTAATTTTTGGATAATTTTTATCTATAATAGCCAATATTTAAACGTCAGATGCTATTATAGGTGTATAACATACATTCACTAAAAAATAAAAAAATATCGAAATAAATGAGCTTGTTATAAAGAGGGTTGATTGTGTCACCAACCAAATCCTATATTAGTTATTCAAAGATTAAATTTTTGTTATGTGGCCAACCAAATGTTGCATGGTTATGTGTTTATTATTATTTTTTTATATGTCCAATCAAATACTAAATTAGTTATGCAAGAATTATTTATTTTAATCATACATATTATTTTAAGCGAGAATTTATGTTGAAATTTTATTTTCTAATCATATGAACAGAAAAACGACCCTTAGAAAGTTTTGTTGACTCACTTGTTAGTGCAAGGTGTAAGCTTGTAAGGCAATTCCACTTAAGGGTGTTAAACGGGCCGGGTCAGCCCGTTTTCGGACCGGTCCAGACCGGTTAAAACCGCGCCCGACCCGATCCAGTACATAGGGGACCGGGTGGGCTGAGTTAATGGGGTAAGAGGGGTGGGTCCGTTCACCTTTGTTCAACCGGTTAATCGGACTGGTCAAATTCGGTCAATGCAATTCACTGTAGAACCGATTAACCGGGCCGGATCGACCCAGACCGGTCAACGGCTAGTTGTTTCAAATTTATTTTTTTAATTGTTACCGTTGGCAACGGTCAGCTAGGCCAAGGAGCCGTTGCCCAATAGTTGTTTTGCACAGATAGCCCCTTTTTGGGCCTTTTTTTTTTTTTTTAAATTAACACTTTTTGTATTTATAAATTTGCCCATTTAAAAAATTATAAATACACCCCCCTCTTTTTCAATTCTTCAATTATCTTTCATTTCTCAAATTCATATTCTCAATTCAAGTTAAATTATGCCCCGTTATTCTAGAGTGCGCTCATATGTTTCAGAACACTTTGAGGTGGTAGAAGAAAATGAAGAAGTTTCCAAAGTAAAGTGCAAGAACTGTGGTCGAATCTTAAATCTTCGTCCAAAGTGCGTAGGCACATGCTGTTTAAGGAGGCACATGAAGAGTTGTCTTGAACGTTCTCCAAAAATTCGTATTTAAGATTTTAAGTTGATTTGAGAAAATTTGTGTTATTTTAATATTATTAGACGTATTATGCTTAATGTTTTAGTTTGTTAGAGTAATTTGAAGTATTATTAATTTATTATGCAATGATAAGTGCAAGTTTGAACTTTAATTTGAAGTATTAAATGCAAACTTTAATTTACAAGTTTGAACTTGCAAATTATAAGTGCAATTTTTTCCCATCTTCATTGTATTCTATTATCTTAAAATTTAAATTCTTAATGAAATATTCAAATATAAGAATTTTAAAGTCTTTGCATCCTTTATTCAAACACTATTTTTATATGGTTGCTTTTTTGTTTATATTTTTACGATAGTTATCCAAAATACAAAAAAAAAGAATTAACGCTAACCCGGCCCGGCTCGGCCCATTGGACACGTTACCCTTACGGTCCATTTTTTACCCGGATGGGCCCGGACCCGTTAATCCCGGTGAACCCAAACCTGTAACCGGCTTGATTCGGAACCCGTCCGGTTTCAATTTTTCCCTACCCGCCCCGCCCCACCCGTTAAACACCGTTGATTCCACTTGGCTGGAGGCTCACGGTAAGGCACAATACACCCCATCACACACAGCATAACTCCATCTAACAAAACATAAATGTGACTTCCTCAAAACTGAAATACAGAAATTAGTCGCAGTAAAACGAGCTCCAACATCATCACGCAGAGAGAGAGAGAGTTTCCCAAACACACGCACTCTCGCGCAGTAAAAGGTGAAGAATTATGAAGGAAGAAGCCATAAGCTCTTCCCATGATCCTCAATTGCCCCCCAAAGCTTCTTCTCCTCCCCCTATCCATACACCTGCTGCTAGGTATATATTCACATCTCCCCAAAACCCTAGCTTTTACAATTTCCCCAATTTTTACTTGCGTTTGTGCTTTATTGAGCTTCTTATTTACTTTAGTACTTATTTTTTCGATTTAATTCGTTTCTAGGGTTCAAAATCTGAACAATGCTGTATGAAATTGTAATTCGTCTTGTTATTTATGAGAACAAAGAGCTTACATTGGTCATTCGTTTTTTCTATTATAGTAAGGTTTTTACTTTTTTGGTTCGTTGTTATTGTAATGGGTTATTTATTGATGTCTACATGCCACTGAGAAAGACGGTAATTTTAGAAGTGTGTGAAGTCGATACACGTAGAAAGTTTTAATTAAGAGCTTTGCTTGTCTATCTGTTGTATTTACTATTTACCATTACTGGCATTTGGGTTGTTGGCCTTTCTTAGTTTTGCGGTGAATTCTACAGTTTAGAGTAGTGTAATATTTGTTTGTCTTAAAATCTGATTTCCATGTGATTAAACGGGGCTACATAGAGTGGGTTTCATATGTTCACCCCCAATTAGTTTGGATTGAGGAGCATCGATCAGATTTCTGCATGAGAAGTGTAGATTTAGAAGGCCTTTGTCACAAAAAAGAAGTGTAGACCCAGAAGATACTGGTCAAAGTTGATCATTGTCCTCCAACATTTTCAATCTGTTAGGTCTGAAGTGAATTAATAGCTTAATTTTTCGATGCAGTTCTGTAGGAGCATCATCTCCTGCTGTTCCAGCAAATGCTGGGGGCACAGATTGGTTCGCACATCCGCAGGGTTCAAAAGCAGCTGCACTTTCCCGTATTGGTTCACAGCCCATGCGGACTTCAATGAGCACTAGTGCTGGTGGTTCTGCTCTGGGATCATCACAACCTTCATGTAGACCATGGGAAAGGGGTGATCTATTGAGGCGGCTGTCCACATTCCGACCCACAAACTGGTTTGGGAAGCCTAAGGTCTGACTGAAAGGTTCCCTTTGTATCATCTCTTAAGACACTTGCATGATCCTGTCAACCCTGTTTTTCCTATTGAAAAAACCCCAAACCCAAATTTCCTGGATGTACCCATTTCCTGGCCTGTTTTGCTTGTATAGTTATTGAGAGCTTGTTGCAGAAATTGCATCACATGGATAAGAGACACATTTTATGTTAGTTTGTTCCAGGATTAGGATGTGATTGAGCACGAGGCCTCTTACGTAATAGAATTTGAATAATTATGTTTAAGATTGTAACTAGTATGGTATACTATTTGACAAAACAAGTTTGTTAACTATTGTGGTTTTAAACATCACGATTTAGTGAGCTAAATTATTACTAGTGTGCAAGGATTTTCCCGTTTACAAAGTGCACCTAGTTAGTTTGGGCCTTCGGGGGTAGGGGAGAGTAGACGTATGCCAAATGTAGTCTTCCTTTTGCATTTCTGCAAAGGAACCTGAGACTCCAGGTGCCCAAAGGAGAAACTTACATTCTGTCTGTGTCATTTGATGGGCATTGGAAGAAAGCCACTGTGGAGTGTCAAGAGGTGGTGGATAGATTTTTGGCAATATTATATTTTACTGTGAATTCTGGAGGCAGTTAAATAGGTGAACCATTCAATTAGTTCTGGAAAAACTCTTTTACACTTCAAACCATTAGCATGTCTTTGATGTGATTGTAGGTGTTCCCTGGAAGGAGAAGCTTATGCTTACTGCAGATGCCAAGCCTGTAAATAATAAATTGTCGGGCCTGTTTAAAAGTTCAAATGTTTTTTTCCCCACTCTAGGAAATGATGGATAAAGATGTTACTCATAGGATCAAAACCAGATGGTTTAAAGACTTTATAAAGGATACCTATCAAAGTGAAAAGTAAGTTCTATAGAACAAAGGCAGACTTGAGTTGGAGTCTTTGGAAAGTTGATAAGTCCATCAAAACGATCTGGCTTATGATCCCTGCAGTTATTTTTTGGTGTCTATGGAATGAGAAACAAATTTTTTTTTGATGGCATCTCAACTCCATAACTCACTTAAAGCCAAATGTTTAACCAATCTTTTGACAAAGTTGTTCCCAGTAGTTATTACTGAACACTTTTTGGAGTTTGTTACCGCTCTTGTCCTAGATTGAGACATTGTATGGGGCTAGCAACCCACTTTTGTTGCTTTTGTATTTCTGCTTCTTGTAGGTATCTTCTTGTAGTCTTGCAATTTTGTTGTGATGCCTTTCCTTTTGATGCAACAAATTACTTCATAAGAAAAAAGAAAGAAATACCGTCAATGTGATATGGTAGTGGATGTTAGGTTGCTAAAGTCCAACATATCCACAAGATGAATGTTGTAGTGATACAGATCATAAGATGGATTGTCGGTCATACAAGATTAGATAAGATTAGAAATGACCACATTAGCCATAAGGTGCAAGTAGTGCACATTGAGGAACAACTGAGAGTAGGTCTCTTGAGATGGTTTCATATTGCGCCGACCTATAGATGCACCGGTTTGTAGGTGAAACTATGGTGAGGGAAGGTGTTAAAAGGGAACGGGACAAACCTAAAATCACATGGAAGGAAATTGTTTTGAAAGACCTATAAATTCTTGGAACTAATGCAGACTTAGCTAAAGATGGGACACAATGTAAGAAAAAGATCTATATAGGTGATACCTACTAATTGGGATTAGATTTTAGACTTGTTACAGAACTCCTAATATTATTATTATTATTATTACTACTACTACTACTACTACTACTACTACTACTACTTTCGTCCCAGTTTATGTGCCACTTTTTCTTTTTCAATTAGTCCCAAAAAGAATGTTATCTTTTCTTATTTAGAAATAATTTATCTTTAGAATTCCTACTTTACCCTTAATGAATTGATATACAGCCACACAAATATCTATGGTTTGTTTTAGAACACACATCTCAAAAGTTTTTCTTTCTTAAACTCCATGCTGAGTTAAACACCAGGATAGAAGGAGTATTATTTATATATTTACTTAACTTATTTTTCACTTTCACTTTAATTTTATTTTGATATGATGATGATATGAGTTGAGCTTAAAGAGTGAAGTGAGGATTCATACATCCAACCTCAACTTGTTTGGGATTGAGGCATAGTAGTTCTTTTCTTCCACTCTTGAATGTGGTGTGTCCTACAACTGCTTTTCCCTTGTGCTTTATCCCAAAGAAGGGTGGAACATGACAATGACATGCAATATTGCTTCTCCCTTTGGTATTTCAGTTTATTCTTTCCCTTTCTTATCGATTCATAAATTTTCCATTATGTTCATACTTTGCACAACTCTTCAAATGCAATTGTTGATGCAGGCTTCAAGTTCACTGACATGTGCTAGAAGAGGCTGGGTGAATGTGGATGCTGATACAATTGAGTGCGAAGCGTGTGGTGCTAATCTGAGATTTGTTTCTTCTGCAACCTGGACCTCTGATGAAGGTGAATTATTGTTCATTGTATATGAGGCTTTGTTGGTAGGTGTTTTAATTAAATTTTGCTTCAAAAAGATACTTCCCAAAATGATTAAATTGCTGATGCGTGTATTATGCTAAATTATTTTAACGAGTATGACCAGTGCAACAAGAATCTGAAATAATGATGCACTCCTCCATTCCAATTTTTGTGGCTTAATTTGACTAGACACCGAGTTTAAGAAGACTTTTGAAACATGTGGTCTTGAATTTGCCATGTCATTCTGTGGCTATAAAAGCATAACATTAAGGTCAAAAGGAAAAATCTAAAGTTAAATTGTTGCCAAATATAGAAAGGTTCATTTTTTTGGGGAACAAACTAATAAGGAAATAATGCCACATGCCACATAAAATGGGAGTGCTATTTTGGAGGGTTACTACAATTTGAAGTTGTTTAGCTTATTCTCATTAGGTAGTCAACTGGACCACAAGGATCTTAAAAATTTACATTCTAGTTGAGAAGATGGTGTGGTTAGAGAGCAAGAAATCTTGAAAAAAGAATGTGATAAATCTGGACTACTATCCTCTAAATGTGCTAATGAGATATGATGTTTGTGTATCTTCTCTTCAATTTTTTCCTATTTCAGCATATATATGTGTGTGTGTTTGATGGATGGAGAGAGAAAGAGAATTGAATAAAGAAAATGTCGTAAATGCTTGCAACACATTTCTCTCTCTCTCTCTTCACCACCTATATCTCTCTCTTCCTAAGTATTCTTAAATTCTGTTTGTCTTTGTTTTTGCTCCACATAATCTTTCTAGCTTTACAATTGAAGAAGCAGTGTTTCAATAGCGTGTCTTTGCCACATTAGCTCGCTTCGTCCTTACTTTGATGTGTATTTAGTCCCACTGTAGAAGAAGTTATTTCCTTAAGGAGTAGTTTGGTTCGCTTTTTTCCTTTCCTTAAGGATCGAGTCTCTTCTGTTGAGAACCATATTTTGGTGTAGGTTCTCTTTTTTTGGGTGCTGGGTTTCTCCCAATTGCTAATAAAATCATTTACCTTATAAAAAAGGGGTATGCCGATCTATAATGGAGGGATTGTTTATACAATAATTAATAAGTGTAAATTTCACAAATGGTCATATAACTATGACTTTTTTTATCGAAGTCATACAACTATGTTTTCTAACACAAAAATCACAAGATTTTAATTCTTCATCCAAAAAAATCACAAGACTCACCTATTCACACAGAATTCACATTTGCCGGAAAGTCAACTTTCTGATGCTGTATTTTCTTTACTCTGTAATTTATTTTTTATTTTCAATCTAACAAAATGTTGACCCAATTAAAGAGGATCGACCCCACCCAACTCGACCCAAAACCTATATACATAAATTGAAATATATTAAGGAAACATTGACGAGGATGTTACACATTGTATTGGAGCGGGGTGGATGAAATGCAGGCTCACATCTGGTGTTTTGTGTGATAAGAATGTGCTGCCATGACTTCAGGGCAAGTTCTACAGAGCTGTAGTTAAATCGACTATTTTGTATGGTGCTGAGTGTTGGCCAGTCAAGATATTCCATGTCAGAAGATTAGAGTAGCAGAAATGAGGATGTTGAGATGAATGTGTGGGCATACCAGGAAAGATAAGATTAGAAATGAAGTTATTAGGGACAAGGTGGGAGTGGCCCCCGTGGAAGACAAATTGCGAGAATCGAGGTTGAGATGGTTCAGGCACGTGATGAGGAGAGACATCGATGCCCCGGTTAAGAGGGTGTGAGAGGTTGACCATGGCGGCTCTGAGGAAGGGTAGAGGTAAGCCAAAGGAGTATTGGGGAGAGGTGATTAGGTAGGACGTGACATTGCTTCAGCTTACTGAGTACATGAACCTCGATAAGAAGGTCTGGAGGCTGAAAATTAGGGTTGAAGGTTGATAGGTAGTCGAGAGTTTCTCCTAATTTTACTAGTAGTATTAGTAATATTCTTACATTTTCGCGTTCCTAGATCTTTGTTGTTCCACGTTGTGTCATTCTTGCTAGTATTGTTAGTATTATTCTTGTATCTCTTATTTCTAAATCTTAGTTATTACACGTAGTGTCTTTGTTCTTTCTTGTTATTGTTGGTTGCTTCCTGTTTACTGTTTCTTAAGCCGAGGGTCTATCGAATACAACCTCTCTACCTTCACAACATAGAGGTTAGGTCTGCGTACATATTACCCTCCCCAGACTGCACTTGTGGGATTACACTGGGTTTGTTGTTGTTGTAAATGTTGAGTTTTCCGGCAATTGTGATTTTCGTGTAAATAGGTGAAAGTCTTGTGATTTTTGTGGTAGAAAATATAGTTATATGATTTTGGTGGAAAAAAGTCATAGTTATATGATCATTTGTGAAATTTACCCTGATAAATAGTAAGGGATTGTGGAGCGGTGATGAATAATGAAGAGATTGTTATACATAAATTGCTTACACTGAAAGGGTTTTTTTTTTCTTTAAAATAGTTTGATCACTGCAGTGGTAATATACATGCTCTTATTCCATTATATCCCGCATAAAATAATACATAAATATGTTGCTGGTGGGAAGTAGCAGGTTCCCGTGGAATTAGTTGAGGTTAGCTCAAGTTGGCCCCGACAACATGGTTATTAGAAAAAATACATAAATATTCGCATAACTTAATGCGGGTACCGCCAATCAAACGATGCATTAATTATGCGTTGATATTCTTAACGCAACCAACCAAACACTGTAAATATCTTATGCAGAGAGATTATTATTACTATACCATCAATCAATCCACCCCGGAGTTAATCTTAAGTGGAAAGATCCTGCTTCAGTTGCATGGAAACCCAAGGATCTTTTTATCTTTTCCAGAGTTATTGATGGTGCTACCCGTGTAAAAAGAAGTGCTTCAAATCATTGCTATTTGACAGACCCTTTTGAAAAAGTCGAGTTATTTCGAATTGTTTGTTGACACAGGCAGACATCTAAAATTATTTCAGTACTGAACCGTGGACATATAAGAGTTTCAAATCGAACCGGGGCTCGAACCCGCAGCTTTTGCCTTGGCAGGATGGTGCTTTGACCAATTGAACTACAATCCGAGGAAAATAAGTGATCTAGCAGAACATTTGATTATTTTTTTATCTCCGGGTCGGGTATTTATGAAGAACAAAGGGAGTTATATCCTCTCAAGGGCAGATTAGCGAACTCTCTTGTGTAAATATCTGGTAGACTTTCTGTTTTGTTTGATTGGATATATGTTGCATTTCTGATTTTTGGCGATAATATTCTTTTATTTCATACTGGTTATGATTGATTCAATAGTTCTTTCATAGAAAGGTAAGTATTACTGAAGTTTATCCAATAAGGAAAGACTTCAGTTGGAAGAACTCCCAGGGGGATCATGAAACATGAACGAGCAAGATAATAGCGTACTTTGCTTCCAGCAGTAACTAGGATTTTGGTGCAAGAGTGACATTCATCACAAGGGCATTACTTGGTTCGAAAAACTAAATACATTTTCTGGACCCTGCCCATTTCTCTTTGAGTTTACTTTTTAAATTAATGGGAATTTAAATAATGCAAGTTTGTAAAAGTTAAAATATATTTTTTATTAGATGCGTGCTTCGAGTATCCTTCAGTAATATCATACTTTCCCTGCATGCTTCTCTTTGAGTTTACTGTTTAATTAATGGGAATATAATGCAAGTTCGTAAGTTTGTATTGTATTTTAGGAAGCTACATGGCTCAACTGTGCCGCAATACTGCACGGACAATTACCGATTACACCCTTGTTTAGTATTTGATTGTTTGGTTTCGTCCAGCCTCTATCCACTTTTTCATGTGAAAAAAATTCAGTTTTTTCACTCTTCTTTCCTTTTCCAGTGTTATCTGTTCAGCTCTCCGTAATTTCTGTTAATGTGGGATAAAGTTGCCTTACCTTAAGTTCCAGTTTGCTGCTTTTGTTCATGTATTGCTTCCTTTGCAAGGAAGTGGATCCAGTGGATATGCTTTTCTGCTAACCCCAACCCCAAGTATGTATACATAGATGCTACTGGTAGTGGCTTTTGTTGTCGTTGAATTTCTTGCAGACCACTTTTCTATGCCTATATGCTGGAAGAGGAACCATTCAAAGTAACCATACCTTTCTCGGCTTTTTTGCTAAGATCAACCGTCTTGGAAAAGAAGAAGCTGGTTATGCATGATGCTTGTTTTGATTTATCATTATAATACTTCCTTTTAACATGTTTGTTTTCTATGAAAAGCTGCCTTCTGTATTAATCACTGGGTATACTGAAATTGTTGCTTCCCAAACACTGAGGAAAGTTTTCTCATCTGTTAGTTATTTTTGATAGCTGATAATGCGGGGGAGGAATTTGCAAAGAAACTTGACGAAGGGCATAAGGCCACTTGTCCTTGGAGAGGAAACACCTGTGCAGAAAGCTTGGTCCAGTTCCCTCCTACACCACCATCAGCCTTAATTGGTGGTTACAAGGATCGATGTGATGGATTACTTCAATTTCCTTCACTCCCCATTGTGGCTGCATCTGCAATTGAGCACATTAGGATCTCTCGAAGTTCAGAAATTGATCGTCTTCTAGCTCAGTCACAGTCTTTCGGTGGCATGGAACCCATCTTTAGGTCAGATATTATGTCAGGAACTGAAGCCAACATAGAAGATGTCTTCCTTGTCTATTCTCATGTAAGAGTCTCATTTCTTTTAATTGCTACATATTATCAATCTACTATCGAGTTCTCAACAAATTAGAAAATTCTTTGCATTTTAGGCCCATAAGTTGATAAGCCTGTGTGGATGGGAGCCAAGATGGCTTCCAAATATTCAAGACTGTGAAGAACATTCTGCTCAATCAGCTAGGAGTGGGTACTCCATTGGTCCCACAAAATATCACACTTCTTTGCAAGATTTTGGCCATGGAGAAAATTTATTACCTGCTTCAAAGAAAAAAAATTCTAGTAAGAACAAAGCTGTGGGTACCAGGTCTACTAAAGGTGAGTCTCGGTCACCTTTGTTGGATTGTAGCTTGTGTGGAGCCACTGTGAGAATCTGGGATTTCCTTACTGTTGTCCGTCCTGCTTGCTTTACTCCAAATACCAATGATATCCCTGAGACAAGCAAGAAGATGGCATTGACACGTGGAGTAAGTGCTGCTAGTGGAATCAGTGGATGGGTTGCTGCTGATGGCATGGGAAAGGAGCAGACAGAGGACCTTGATGAAGCTGCAACAACTGAAGAGGGAAGGTCTTTGTCAAATATAGGAGTAGATCTGAATCTCACAATGGCTGGTGGATTATCCTCTTCACAGTTGAACATGGATGTGAGGCCGGAACAATTCCAAGATGTCCATAAACGAAGACATCCAATTATTGGTCAACCTTCGAGCAGTGAGGTTGGTGGTCATGCAGCTTCATATGAATCGCGAGGCCCTAGTTCTCGCAAACGAAACTTAGAGGAAGGTGGAAGCACAGTTGATAGGCCACAATTGCCAGTACAGCCGGCCGATAGTGTTGAAGGCACTGTAATAGACCGTGATGGAGATGAAGTAAATGATGGTAGTCAGTACTCAGCTGGCCCATCAAAGCGTGCATGCCAGTTTGATGCCTTTGGGCTCCAGCTTACCTCATATGGCAAGGATTCATCAGGTGCTGGTCCTAGCCTCTCGCTTGGTTTTGAGATTGGCAGAGATGCTTCCAGAGATGATACCTTTGGACGAGGGCAGGAACAGCTAACTGGTATGCCATCTACTCGAGACTCGACACATGTTTCATCTGTTATTGCAATGGACACTGTTCACAGTGCAGATGATGATTCAATGGAAAGTGTTGAGAATCTCCCAGGAGACTTTGATGATGTTAATTTCCCTTCAACATCTGTGTTAAGAAGTGCAGATCCAGTGGAAACTTCAGAATTGAACTACAGTAATCAAGCGCAACAGAGTACTTGTCCAGCTGTGGTCAGAAGTGCTGGTGAAATGGGTGTTAGTAGCACAAATGATGAAGAAGTAGTGAATGCAGATACTGCCACTGGCAATGTGAGGGATGGCCCTAGCGTCGGGATCAGTGGAGGAAGTATTGGAATGGGTGCTAGTCATGAAGCTGAAATCCATGGGACAGATGCTTCTGTGCACAGAGCAGATAGTGTCGCCTGTGATGTAGAAGCAGTTGCTGAAATTACGGAAAATCAGGGGCAAACAGGTGAATTTGCTCCAGACCCCGGACTAATGGGTGACTATGTTCCTGAAGAAGTGGACCGAGTTGATCCTAATGGTGATAGTCAAGATCTGACATCTCGTTCTGTGGGAAGGGCTGATAGTGGCTCAAAAATTGTTGGCTCAGCCAAAGCAGAATCCATTGAAAGTGGTGAAAGGACTCGTCACATGCAGCCTACACTTCCGAATAGTCCACACCCTTCTCTTTCTTGCAATGCTGTTGTATATTCTGCATATGAAGCATCGAAGGACGAAGTAACCCAAAATAATGCACCAGCTACTGATGATTGTGGATTCTTCGAGTCAGGCTATATGCTTGCGAACGGGACAGGTAGCTTTTCTACTTTAGTTTCAGGGTATTAATGTCTACTTTTTAAAAGAACTGTTAATCCTCAGCACATCTTGGCTGTAACTTCACATTGGTTTAGGCACTCTTTTGGGTACTTTCTTGATGTTCCACAATTGACGTTGACTTAAACTTTTTCCATTTTAAAAATCTTTTCTTTTATTGTTTTAATTATGTTTTTCTTCTTTTTAGGTTTTGCTGATTTGGTTTTTCATATTTTACCTTTCTGAAATGATGAAAATGAAAATGTTATGCAGGGCCTCCTATTGGAGAAAGCAACTATGACGAAGCTGTTGAATTTGATCCAATTAAACATCATAATTTTTTCTGTCCTTGGGTAAATGGAAATGTTGCTGCTGCTGGCTGCAGTAGTAGTGGCAGTTCCTCTTCCAATGCTGGTGCTATTGCTCTCTGTGGTTGGCAGCTGACGTTAGATGCTTTGGATTCTTTCCAGTCACTCGGACATGTTCCAGTCCAAACTGTTGAATCTGAATCAGCTGCATCTCTGTATAAGGTAATTGATTTTGCACATGATATTCTCAGCAGGACTTCTTTCTAGGCTTTGTGAAGGGGAGAAATCTTTGTTTGTCATTTCTAATATGATGTGAGTTATAATTTTGGTGTTGTAAATTTGCTCGATATCTTTGTCACATGATATATGAGCTTGATTAACAGATGAAAAGAAGGCAATAGCATGGTTGCAGTATCATGTGATGTTCCTTGAAACTCCCACTGCCAAGTGATTGCTTTAATAAATGATAAGTTTTTGGGCATCGTACTCACAAGACTCAAATCTCCTTTACTTTGAATCTGTATGTAGAATAAAATCTCTTGTATGTTTCTCCGAGATGAATGTTCTTTTGATAAATATTCCCTGAGAGGAATGTGGAGAAAATGTCCTCACGTGGTCCTCTCAGACCATGGCATTTGTTGTCTGTTTGAAGAAACACCCCTTTCAAATTTCTAGCTTCTGGAGTTCATTTCCTTTTGGCCGATTCTTTTTGGATCAATTCTTGATTTCTGAGGCCAAGTATCTGAGACAAATTTTTGCAGGATGATCATCGTGCAACAGGTAGGAAACTCTTGGCACATCACTCTTTTAGCAAACGTCATGGGCAAAACTGAAGGTGCATCTAGGCCCAAGACATAAAATCTGGTACATTATGTTGCTTGCATTCTTCTTTATAACATATACGATCCCTTTATTGTTTTACCACAATTTGGTGAGTTTAGCTTACTAAAACTAATTGCTCTAGCAACAGCTCCTGTTTAATGGGTTGAAGTTGTATGATGCAAGCTATAACTGAGTTCAAACTTGTAACCTGTTTATATATTTTAACATGGAGCCTGCCTCTCTTAGCGTATATAATCATATTTCATTGGTCGACAAACCAAGGTTGTGAAAAGCGCTTGCTTCCTCGCTTAAAGCGAGAAGCGACCCTTTACTCGCTTCTGCTATATGAAGCAACTCGGGTAGACAAAAGCGTGCGTCTCCCACTAAAAAGCGCGAAGCGAAGCGAAGCGTGCGCTTCTTTGTCTTAAACAGCTGCCAGTCTATTTAATTAAAAAAGAAGGGTGTTCAGTGTTCTTTTATTGAAACACGACCAGCAGCATCAACGACTAGGGTTCCCTTTTCAACTTCAACAGAGCTGCGTATGTGATGATTTCTTCTTCTTCTTCTTCTTGGTAGCAGCGAAATGCTAATACCAACTCGTACCGGATCACTTCCAATGGGGCTTCAGGAATTCAAATAGCAGCGAAATGCTAATACCAACTCGTACCTGATCTCTTCCAATGGGGCTTTGAGAAATAAATCTTGGCCAGTCATAGTTTTAACAGTATACCCAAACCACGGTCCTCCTCACAACCCTTCAACGCCTATCTTGGCTAAAACGGGTTAACCGAGTACCGCCGGTTAAGTTGTCCTAACCAAGGTTTACTAATAAAACTAGTAACTGCTTGGGCTATATAGTTCCAACCTATAGCCTCATTGGGGTGATACAGTATAACTCAATAACAAAACATGTTTGTAAATGGCCTATGATGACTAAGTTTAATACTCAGATTTTTAGCCTATCATTTAGGCTAAATAATAGTAAGAGTATAAAATAACAAAAAGATAAGTATCTGAGACCGTCGGGTTTGTGGTCAAGTGACCTTTTCTGATTTTTATTTCAAATATAAAAGTTTACATATGGATTCTTTTATAAGAGGCTAGAGAGAAGTTAGAGAGAAGGGAGAGCGTTGGCTAATGCCTGCGTTTTCTAAAAATGAAAACGATCCTTATATAATGGATCGACCTAGGAAACAAACAAGCTAATAATGGTCGACAAAATAATTACATGATGGCCTATTACTAAAGTCAAAAAGCTAAAAGAAAAACGGACAAAAGATATTATTAAAGTAGATTCCCTTCAATAATAGAGGGGTCCGTTACTTTATTAAAGTTGGCTTTATTACCTCCAATAATTTATCTTATGGGGTATCTTGTGTGGCCTTCATGTCTTGGCTTTTCCTTTATTGTCTTTTTTCGCAGATTCTTCTGCACTTTCCTTCTTTCTTATCAAGAATTATTCAATCTCATCAAGGCAGACATTTGTATTTTGGCTTCCTTGAGCTTTCCTGCACCAATGCATTCTATATTTATTTGCAGGGGTAGCATATGACAATGTTCTTCAGTAGTTTTAACTACTTGTTTTAAACCTATTTTTTCGAAGGTTCCTAACTGATATATTATCTTAGGTTTGACTAATGGTATAGTCTATTTATTAAGAAGATCTAATTATTGGGGTATATTACCCCAACAATTACAGAGCATTGTAGGTATATTACAGAGTTTTGAGCTTTACCCCAACATTCTCAGAGCATTATCCCTCATTACAGAGTTGTTCTTGCTCAAGAAATTGTTGCTCAAGCATCGAGGTTTATAACCGAAAGGAAAAGAAAGAATTAATAATTCTTTTAGAATAAACCGACCTTAAATGGAAGGATAATCCATGGCAGCTAATGACTCGGTATTTTGATACAGTGTCATATGCTACCCTTGCATATAAATAAGAATGCATTATGAGATAAAACTCTCAACTACAGGATCAACTGAAATTCAACATTTTTATCCTGCGAATACCAAGAAAACTTATAGTATATCTAAAATCATCATCAAAAGGGTATTAGCCTCAGATGAATGGACTTAGGCCTCATTTGTTTTTTTTAAGATTAAGACGTCTGAATCTGAATACAGATCTGAATATCAAGATGTATATTAAGATTAAGACATCTGAATCTGAATACACAACTGAATATATTAAGATGTGTATTAAGATCAGAGTAGAAATAATTAAGACCGTTTGATTTTTAACATCTGAATGTATAAAATTTATCTTTATTTGAAAATTAATAACCATAAAATTCAAATGAAATACTAACTGATCTAATATTCTATCAATTAAATATATAATTTTTTAAAATATGATAATTGTTGATGGTGATGGATAACGGGTGAATGCCGACTAGAAGCGGTGATTGGTGATAGTTTTAGTTGATGACGGTGGTTCATGCTAGTAGTGATTGGTAGTGGTGGCGATTATGATTGAGGATAATGGTGGTGGGTGGTGATAGTTAATAATGGCGGGTGGTGGTAGTAGTTGTGACTGAGAAAGATGGTGGGTGGTGGTAGGTTATAATAATGGGCAGTGCCGACTGTGGTTGTTGATGGTGATGGGGTGGTAAGTTGTGGTAGTTAAGGTGGATGAGTGTTGATTGTGGGTGAGGATGATATATGGTGGTCGGAGTGGTGGGGATAGTGGGTGGTGATGGTCGATAATGGTGGCGGCAATGATTGAAGATGATGGTGGCTTGGTGGTAGTGGTGATGGTGGTGGTGGTTGAGTATGGTGGTCGTGGTGGTGGCGGCGGCATAGTGGTAGTTGATAATGGGAGGCGGTGGCGGCAGTTAATAATGAATATGTGATAACATCTTAATGACATTAAGTCCCTGTTATAGATCTTAATCATACAGACCTATTCAGACCCATTAAGTGGTTGTGAAGTAAAAAAAAACAAACACACTTAATGATTAAGATCTGAATAATTAAAATTCAGATTTTAAAAACAAACGCACTTAATGTCTGAGGTCTGAATGATTAAGATTCAGACCTCCATTAAGTGCAAACAAATGAGGCCTTAGTACCTTAAAGGATAGAGAATACACTCATCTTGACCAAAAAGTCGCAGTTAAATTTAACTACTGGGACAATGTAGAAAGTTTTAATAAAACTTTTCTCTATGAAAATCCTAATAGGAAACATTCATGGTTTATCAAATTATGTTCTAATATGTTCCGTTAACAAATTCCAAATTGGTTTTGTAAATGGTGGAAATCATACGGCCATCATTAGAAATACTTCCTCCAGTATTTAAGAGTTTATATACTCAATGAGTTGATATATCTCCTATAATTATTGCTTTACAAAAGGATAATATCTTTATGATGGCATACTCGTCATGTACCTTTTTATAGAATTTTCAATTCCTTGGATAATGAAATGGGACATAGAAGTTGGTTATACCAACGAAGGTATTCCATTCTTTACAGAATTTATTATAACAAATTCTGGAGTAAATTACTCCAATCAGACCAGCAAAGAAAATTATTTGGAGAAGAATTAATCCAAGAAATTCAAACTAAAATCGAAAACTATGCCAAGCAAGAGGTAGCAGATGTTGCAATGGAAGAATTAAGTCCATTCCAACAAGTTACCAGAAAACTTCAAATGAAAAAAGGAGCAATCTCCAAAAAAGAAATTCTCACATCATATTTTGAAGAGATAAAGAAAGATCTAGCAAGAAATGTCGAAGCGAGGTCAGTGACGATGTATCTATGACTTCCATCGAAAATACTTCCGACGAAGAAACCTGTATAGCAGGAGAAGCTCAAGGAAGCCAAAATACAAATGTCCGCCTTTGATGAGATTGAAGAATTCTTGATAAGAATGAAGGAAAGTGTTGAAGAATCTTCTGCAAAAAAAGACAATAAAGGAAAAGCCAAGACATAAAGGCCCCACAAGATACCCCACAAGATAAATTATTGGGGTAATAAAGCCAACTTTAATAAAGTAACGGATCCCTCTATTATTGAAGGGAATTTACTTTAATAAAATCTTTTGTCCGTTTTTCTTTTAGCTTTTTGACTTTAGTATTTTGTGTTTTATCTTATAGGCTATCATGTAATTATTTTGTCGACCATTATTAGCTTGTTTGTTTCCTAGGCCGATCCATTATATAAGAATCGTTTTCATTTTTAGAAAATGCAGACATTAGCCAATACTCTCCCTTCTCTCTAACTTCTCTCTAGCCTCTTATAAAAGGATCCCTCTGTAAACTTTTACATTTGAAATAAAAATCAGACCTTGACCACAAACCCGACGGTCTCAGATACTTATCTTTTTGTTATTTTATACTCTTACTATTATTTAGCCTAAATGATAGGCTAAAAATCTGAGTGTTAAACTTAGCCATCATATGCTATTTACAAACATGTTTTGTTATTGGGTTATACTGTATCACCCCAATGAGGCTATATGTTGGAACTGTATATCCCAGACAATTACTCAAAGTAAACCTTTGTTAGGACAACTTAACCGGTGGTCATCGGTTAAACCGTTTTAGCCAAGATGGGCGTTGAAGGGTTGTGAGGAGGACCGTGGTTTAGGGTATACTGTTAAAACTATGACTGGCCAGGATTTATTTCCTGAAGCCTCATTGGAAGCGATCCGGTACGAGTTGGCGATTTTTTTTTTTATCTTCGGTTCTTCTTTCTAAGTCTTCTCCTCTTTGTTGAAATGTTGCCCAATTCTTCTTTCATTGTTTTTGCCTAGTTTTTAACAGAATGGTATACTGCCCTTCCTCTTATTTTAATAATTTTTTTATAAAATTCCGCTTCACTTGAAAAAAACGAGCGCTTCGCTTCTCGCTTTAAGAGAAATGGGGTTTTTTGCTTTTCCTCGCTTCACGCTCTTCACAACACTGCGACAAACAAAGTTTCCCTTAATGAGAAAACCAATTGATTTAGTACATCTGAGTCGAGACTATATTTTTTGTTGCTAGAGCAACTTGTGAGGTGATGTTATGAGTTGGCACATCAACTGTATAGCAACTAGATAGTGCTTTGAAAGGCTGTTGCCTCGTGTTACTTGTACCATTTTTGACTATTTTATCCTTCTTTTGATCAGGGCCTGTTCCAGAAATGTTGAATTATGCCAATGGTCAGCTTTGCAATGTCTGGTCAATATCAAAACTGTCTGGAAGAGAACTTTTTTTTTTAATGTGGAGTTGTGTAGGATTTTCTAGCTATATTATGGATTTTCATGGATTTCCTTTGCTTTTCTTAGTTTGAACACCTCTAATAATTCCTTGAAGGAAGGCTGAGTTATCATTATTGTAGCTCATCAGTTGAAAAAAAGAATTGGTCTTTTTATTTTCTGAAATTTGAGATATTAAGGTTGGACAGTTATTCTGTAAACTTATAAATGGCTCAAGCCCTATTTATATAAAGCATTTGGCCAACTTAGTCTCCTTGATATTGTAAACTTATCCTCGGTGCCATTCTGATGTTTGTTTTGTTTCTTTTAGATGCAGTTGGCTAGCATACTGTCTTGATTGTTAGGATTTTCACAAGTATTTCTTTGATTGATTTTACTTCTTTGCATTAGAAGATCAGTTTTCTGGTGATTGATTTCTTTCTGTCTCCATTTTTAAGCTAATAATGAAGAAAGATCTTTGCCCTCTTCTTTTCCTGCCCCCGTCTTTATGTGTTTGTGCCAAGGTTTTCTAGAGCAATCATTTTGCTTTGAGGTAAAATATAATTTGGTGGTCAATTTGTTGTTTCGTTGTAATTGTTTAAATTTCGAATCTGTAATTGTTTAAATCTCGACGAAAATTTGTTGTTTCTCTGTAGTTGTTTAAACTTCGAGAAAAAATAGAACACTTTTGGTATTTGCTACAGCCAAAAATATACTTTTGTTTTTTGCTACTATAGCCAGAAAGCCAAAATTCTTTCTCCCCCCCCCCCCCCCCCCCAACAATAACCTTGAGTGAGAGCTTGTTTACTTTAATTAACCTTTTTTTTAACAACCCACACATTGCTGCTTCCCCACGGCCTCCGTCAAACATAAAGCTTCATTAGTATCTACAAATACTTAAAAGTAAACCAGGCCAATCCGTTATATTGACTTTTTCTTTAAAGGCAAAATGATTGCCTGAGTGGCACATTTATAGGTTTCATAAGCAGACGTATATGACAAATGCCATCTCCATCAATTTTAGCGTGTCTTCATGTACTGGTAAGTTGCACTTGTGTTCTTCCTTTTTTTTTTTTCAAGAAGAAAATATAATTCAACAGATGCAATGGTTGAGAAGCAACTCCTAAAGGTGTTACGGCAAAGTAGTTTTCTTACAAATACTTACCAACGAAAGAACACAACTATTTAGAAAAGGCACAATATATAATATTTATTAAATCATTATTATAGAATATAAAATACAAGTATATAGACTTATTAACAGGGGTATAATGGTCATTTAACCTTTTAATTTGGGGCTCCTACTTTTCATATAAGAGATGATTTTCATTCGAACTTGTGTGTACTTGAAACTTCATAGACGGCCTCTACTTATAGGCCTTCAACCACCACAAGCAATAATTTAGAGAGTGAGATTTAACCCGACTGTTACAAGATTAATCATTTGGGAGTTATAGGAGCCAGGCGCGGATGTAGTGCTAATATTGTTAAAGTTCAAATTCTAAGCTAGCGTTTGATCATAGATTCCTAAATTTGTTTTGAAAAATCTGGTAGGGGTGAAGTTTGGTTTGATGATGAAAATGTGTTATTCAAAACATATTTCTCAAATTTATTTTGGAAAAACATGAAACATGTCTTATACCCACAAGTTCTAAAAACTATCACAAATAGCCAAAAGTATCATAATCAATAACATTCATTATATTATCGCAAACCATAGTACTGAATATAACTAAATTTGGTACAAAATTATCATTTTTACAAAATAATAAATGGTGGGCTCTTTTATAAAATATAAAATTTTGGGGTAATTTTTGAAGGGAAACTACCAGCTATGTCCATTTATAAGTAGCTCATTACAAAAATTGGCCAATTCTTAAAGTATTAATAATATTAGCCAAATAGCTATTTATAGCAAAAAATGTCAAAGTTTTGCTTTCTTTTGAGTGAGTGTTATTAGAATAGATTGGGTACATCTTAAGGAGCTTGAATCTCAATTTTGGGTTGAGTTGATGAAGTTTTGAGGTGGTTTGAATTGAATATTCGAAGTAAAAACTGAACATGAAAAAAATGATATGTATATCACACTGTATATATTTTCAATGAATTTCAATTANATTTTTTTTTTTTTTATTATTTTATTTTCATCACCTTATTTGCTACCTCATCCATGAAATTTCCTTTCGGTCTTGTATCTAATGTTGCTAATCACGCTTAAAAATATGGAAAGAGATTTTTGCATGTGATTCTTTAAGAGAAAGAACCTTATTTATTTGGTTTTTCAATTTTTATATGTGCTTGGCTAGTTTTGGTAAGTCTATGACTAATGGCTAGAGGTTGGTAAGTTGAGACTTATTTATGACATTTGTATAAGTTTCCCATTTTAAAAAAATGTAATAATGATATTTTGGCCCAAGACTAGCTATTGAGCTGATTTTGTGATTTTGGATTTTGCCAATATGTAGACAAAATCTATGGCCAAATGCACTACTAAAAATCCGGGAAAAAGCGACCCCCAAAAACGACCAAAGTTGGTTGCTAAACAGTGAAAAAGCGGCCAAAATGCGTCCAACCTGGCTTGGTCGCTATTTTATTGGTCCCTTTACCTTAGCGACCAACTTTGGTCTCTAAGGTAAAAGGACCAAATATTTTGGGTATCAAATATAGAGACCAACTTTGGTCGCTTTAATATATTAATAATATAAATTTAACGACCAAAGTTGGTCTCTATATTTAAATTACGTTATTTATTATTATACAAAATATAGCGATCAACTTTGGTCTGTAAACCAAATATAATATTTTAAAATCTGGAAAATAGCGAACAAAGTTGGTCGCTTTTTTTTAAATTTTTTTAAAAATAAAAGCGACCAAAATTGGTCGCTAATTTCAACAATTTAATTTTTTTTATACATAAGCGACCGACAATGATCGCTAATTTCCAGAAATTTTTTAAAAATAGAATAGCGACCAAAGTTGGTCGCTATTCTGGAAATCTGGGTTAATTAGCGACCAACCTTGGTCGCTATTGCCTAGAATTTTTTTTTTTAGATAGAAAAGCGATCAAAATTGGTTGTTTTTCTAGGTATTATTTTGGCAGAAACTGGCTGTTTTGGCAGCTACACCACTTGCCAGCATACCAAATCTTATTACAAGCAACAACAACAGCAATACCAACAACAACAACACAACAACAACAACAACAACAACACAACAACAACATTAACAACAACATTAAAACCAACAAAGTATAAAGTTCAATAGTAGTAACACATTAAACTAACAAAACTAAGTTAACACTTATTACAAGCCCATTCGAAAGCTGACCAAAGTTTTATTGTCTAATTGAAAGTATATAAAAGTAACTAAGGACTGTTTTGTTCAACATCATTATCATCACCATCTGATGAATCTTCATTAACAAGACGGTAATGAGAAGAGTCATTTTGTGGAGGACGGGAAGAACGATCATGGGGAGGACGGGAGGAACTAGCACGGGGAGGACGGAAGGAACACTCACGTTCAAGTTGAGCCTCTAGCGATGACTCGCGAGACCGGGGAATCGGAAAACCTACAGAAGCTAGGAGAGCTTTGAGCTGAGCTTGAATGCCATGGTACTGAGCTTGCATGCCAACGTACTGAGCATCTCTAAGATTTTATCTTTCCTTGTCCGCTTCTAGCTCGGTTGTGAGCTTTGTCACAGTCTCCCGCATAGCGGAGAGGCTCTCCCCATCTAGTTGCTCGCCTTGCGAGGAAGTCCCCATTCCTTGCATTCCACACTGATAGCGATGGAACTTCTTAGTAGGAAGCCCGTATACCTTTCCCCATTTTGCACTGCCAGTAACCGCTATCCATATTCTTTCAGCATCCTCGTCCGAAAGTTGGATTGCCTCGCCCGACTCATTAGGTGGCTCACGGCGTATGAATTCCTCCACGTCAGCTGTGAAGCGACCCTATAAGAAAAATTACATTGAATTAGTATTTCAAAATTTATATAAGAGTAAATCAAAATAATTAATGAAAAGTGAAAACTTACATGTACAGTCGAGGCTCGGCCCTCGACCCACCTTTCTTGATCCGTCTTTTTCTTCTGCTTGATAATATGAGTCTCCTTGAATAGCTCATCTTGATTCATTGGACGCCCCAACTTCTTTTTCTGAAAACTCATAAATTTTAGTTAATAAACAGAATAGATATACTTTGAAAATTAAAATAAATTACTCAATTACATACCAATCTTCTTTTTATTGTCCCTTGGCTGACCGCACCTCCAGTGAGCAAGGAGCCTCCCTTCTCGGATGCGCGAGCTTTCTTTCCATTTTCGCTCTTCTGTAAGAACGTTGCGGTAAGCCATTGACTTTGCAAATCCTCCCATAAATGTTGAAGCAACCAGTTAGGATTCTGGTTGAACTGTCTAGCTAAGGAGAAACTATAACGTATATATAACTTATTATAGTATATGTTAGTTGTTTAACCAAAGAATTAGACCCTTTGACTAAAACTTATTTTTAATATGAATACGGGTTACTGATAATCAAGATAATGGGAAAAATGAATAATAAATAATATTGCAGAAATAAAAGATCGATGTTGATTGTATTCGAGAATCAGATGCCTTTACAAGCTGTATTCCCCTCCCTTATATAGGAGATTCTTATAACGTACGACTCCTGCTATGGTTACTCATTAATGACTAATTATGACATTAATGAGGCGTTACAAAGGATAACGGTAATTGGGGTTCGGTTACATAACGTTCGAGTAATCAATTGTGGGTCCTTGAATCTGCCCGTAGCTTTGTCTAGATTCATTCTGACCGTGCCTCTCTCCCGTTTTGATCAAGTTGAGTTTCCCGTGGCTGATAAGTTCGTGGGTTTACTGAACCGTGCCTCTTTGTACCGTACCTCTTCAAAGAATCACATCCAGCTGTCGTGTTTTCCTGTGTCCACGTGACTGGCTGAGTTGTCAAAAGCTGGCTTACGTGTGAAACTCTTTTTTACCAATACAGATAGTCCCCCCACTTACCATATATTTAACGATTAATATTTGGTAAGTGGATATTCATTTATGGCGGGAATATTTTGCCGCCGCTTTTCCTTGAATCATTGTATCCTTCTCTGCACCATAGGCGTCGTTTGTCACTTCCATTTAATGCTCATACCACGTGTCCTTTTCGGATTGGTTCTGCATTTACTCGGCACCTTTTAGGGCTTTTTGCGGCTGTGCCAGTCCCGAAGTGACATCTTCAATTATGACTTTTCATCATTATTTTCCTTTTTCTTCATGTTTGACGGTTGTCTTCAAGTATAAATACATGTTTTCTTTTCTTTGCTTCCACGAAACACTTTTCTAACTTTGTCTTTTGTAAAGAACTTTCTTCTTTGCCTTTGTAAACATGTCTTCTTCAAACCAACCTCAAAGAGTAATAGATATTGAAAGTTTAGCGCCTTCTTCTGTTCTGACTAGGATTCAGAGGGGTGGTAGACTTAGAAGTCTAGGATCCACTCCTTTGAGGGGCTCTTCTTCTTCTCAGATAGTTCCTTCTCCTTCCACTAGATCTCCAATTTCTCCGAGATTTAGGGTTTCTCGGTCTTTGTCTAGAGGTAGACGCGAACTCCTTCGTGAACCTGGAGTCGATGAAATTGTCCTTACTAAGTTTGTTTTCGCTAGGGATAGTCGAGTTCTTGTAGATCAATCTTCTTCTCTTTATAGTGTGGAAAGATATCCAACCCTTATAACTGAGGGTTAGATTTCCCTTGTTCGTAGGGAATGCTTTTGGAAATCTGACTTTCCTGTCTATATTCTGAATAGTAATCAAAGAATAACGTCTTACAAGACAGGATATTCTTTTGTTTATACGTATCCTTTCACTTTAGGGTTTAGANTCATTGTATCCTTCTCTGCACCATAGGCGTCATTTTTCACTTCCATTTAATGCTCATACCACGTATCCTTTTCGGATTGGTTCTACATTTACTCAGCACCTTTTAGGGCTTTTTGCGGCTGTGATATTCCCGAAGTGATATCTTCAATTATGACGTTTCATCATTATTTTCCTTTTTCTTCATGTTTGACGGTTGTCTTCAAGTATAAAATCATGTTTTCTTTTCTTTGCTTCCACGAAACACTTTTCTAACTTT